>VOQJ01044795.1:54799-66253 GCA_015052665.1 Apistogramma diplotaenia | reverse complement strand
AACACTCTGAGCTTAAATTGTAAGAAATGTGCAAAATTACAGAAAAATTCTGGTAGATATTTGTTCAGACTGTCCTATAATTACAGAAAGAGGCCTTTTTAAAATGTACTTTTTACTGTGAAGCCATTGTAAAAAAAAAGAAGAAAAAACAGGAGGTTTCCATCATTTTATTGGCTATTACTTAATCACCTTGGTGTTGTATGAAGGGCCATGGGAGATTTCTTTGATAGGAAAAAAATATTTTGAAAATGCAGTTAATTCCAAATTTTATGCCCTCCTCTACATTTTCTGAAGCACTTCAGCGGGCCAGATTGGAGTCTTTGGGGGGCCGGTTCTGGCCCCCAGGCCTTATGTTTGACACCTCTGGACTAGAGCATGCCATAGGTATTAAAAGTACGGCACTGCAGTGGTTTGAATCATTAGTTCATGTAAATGTGGAGTCTTCTTCACACACTAACGTTAATTATGGAGTTCCACAGGGTTCTGTGCTAGGACCAATTCTATTTATACTATAAATTCTTTCCTTTCCCAGTTCTATCAGAAGGCATAGCGTACATTGCCATGCAGATGATACTGAGCTTTATCTGTCTATGAAGCCAGATGACACACCAATTAGATAAACTGCAGGCCTGGATAACCTCTCATTTCCTGCTTCTAAATTCAGATAAAACGGAAGTTCTTGTACTCGGCCCTACAAATCTTACAAATATGGTGTGTAACCTGGATGGCATTACCTTGACCTCCAGTAACACTGAAAAATCTGGGACAGATTTTTGACCAGGATATGTCCTTCTGTGCACATATTGAACAAATATGTAGGACTGCATTTGCACAATCTCTGTAAAAATAGAATAATTAAAATAGTTTAAAATCCTTCTCGCATACTAGGTGTCATGTAACAGCTGTGGCAGGCGGATTTAGGACCCCCAATAAGCAGTGGGGAGTGTGTCCAGACTTTTAACTGGTACAGTATACACACAAGGCAATTAGGGACAATTGGAAACAGCTGGGAAGGAAACAATACAGGAAGCAAAACTAACCACAACACAAATGGAAAAGGAGACTAGGCACTGTCAAAACACAACAGGAAATTACCAAATACAAAAGACAGAAATGCAGACTTGACACAGAAGCCATGGAGACAGACACACTGAGAAAACACAATAATGCAAGGAAAAACGTAACTGGACATGGGACACAGGGAAAGCATGAGAACTGAGGCAAAGGATACAAATGAACAATAACTCAGAACAGAACACAAATAATCAAAACTAAGAAGAATCAAAACACTCAACAGAAAACCAAACCCTATAACCATAATCTCAGACCAAGCACATAAACAAAACCAGAATTCACAAGTCAAAAGCAAGAAAATACTACGTCTTAGTCTCAGGATCATGACACAAGGTGTTGAGGTCTTGCATAATCAGGCCCCATTTTATCTTAAAGACCTCATTGTACCATTTTACCCCAATAAAGCTCTTCACTCTTAGAATGATGGTGTACTTGTGGTTCCTCGGGTATTTAACTCTTTAAAGGGCACTCATTGAAATACCTTGAAATTCAAACTTCAACCTTAGAATGTTATTGGATTTTGTGACATTTTTTAAAGTGTTGATTTTCATGCAGAAAATCAAGGTAAGAAAGTTGGTTCCTTGAGACCCCCTCTCTATTTTTAAGATTAGCCTTAAAACTTTCCTATATTATAAAGTCTACAGTTTGGGCTGGATCAGGTGACCCTGAACCATCCCTTAGTTGTGCTGCAATAGGCCTAGGCTGCTGGGGCGTTCCCATGATGCACTGTTTCTTTTCATTCACCTCTTCTTACTCTGTTTATACCCCACTTTGCATTTAATCATTAGTTATTATTAATCTGTGTATGACTGCCCCTCCCTGAGCCTGGTTTTGCCCGAGGTTTTTTCCTGTTAAAAGGGAGTTTTTCCTTCCCACTGTCACCAAGTGCTTGCTCATAGGGGGTTGTTTTGACTGTTGGGTTTTCTCTGTAATTGTAGGTTTCTTACCTTACAGTGTGAAGCGCCTTCAGGTGGTTTGTCATGATTTGGTGCTATATAAATAAAATAAAATTGAACTGAATGGTAATTAAAAGATTCATTACAACATACACATTTCTTCATGACCACATTATTCAGATGACACGCAGGATGGGTGTCATATATAAAGTGTGTGGAAATTTCCAAAAATAGCCATTTGCCCTATAAACGCAGAACAGGAAGCAGAGCCTTCAGCTTATGTGCAGCCAGCTCCCAGTTTAGATTCAGGAGACAGACACCTTCCCTATTTTAAGATCAGCCTTAAATCTTTCCTCTTTGATCAAGCTTATAGTTCAGGCTGGATCAAATGACCCAGAAACCTCCCTTGGTTACACTGCAATAGGCTGCTGGGGGTGTTTCTTTTTTCACTCACCTCTTGTCACTCTGTCTGTTTTTATACACCACTCTTAGTCTCTAGTTATTATTAATCTCTGGCTCCCTTCCATGGTGTGTCTTTTGTTCTGTCTCCGTCCCCTCACTCCCAACCAGTCACAGCAGATGGCCGCCCCTCCCTGAGTCTGGTTCTGCCGGAGGTTTCTTCCTGTTAAGAAAGGGAGTTTTTTCTTCCCACTGTCACCATGTGCTTGCTCAATAAAACTGAATTGGTGAGAAATCTTAGAGACCTGCATTTGAGAATCAGACAGCACTTTTACAGTCTGAGGAATTCAATTAAACTTCTACATACAACATCAGGACTATAAAATAGCAGCTAATAATCACTAAAGGCTGACAATATAACCTTGCCTTAAATAAAACTGTCATTACTCCCCTTTGATTCTTGCCTGGCTGAAAAACAGTCAAGAGAACAGAAGGTAGGTTGTGGCTTAGAGGTTTCATCATTAGATAAGGTAACCTTTTGGGCTCATCCAGCTTTATAGTAACAATCCGTTGGGTTTTTATACAGAGGATTAAATAGATCAGAACAGTTTCGTTTTAATCGTGTGCATGACAATTTATGCACATCTGTGAGATGGAGGTTCTGGATGTGACTTTAACCAGCAAACCAAAGTCAGCAAGGTGGTTTTACCTGTGTTATTATAAGGACTCCACATTGATCTGCTCTGTTAGATGAGAAACTCACAGGAGACTTTCAGGGCAGGAAAATCAATCATCCAGCGCTCCCTCCATCACGGTTCTCCCATTGAGTAATGACACATGTCTGGATAACAATCTGGATTCGTAGCTTTTAGATTTGTTGCCGTGGAGATGGCTTTTGCTGCACGTCATACTTTGGCTGACCTCCTTAAACTCTCGTATTCATCTGAAAATTACTTGCCAAGTAGAGTTAGTATCCAATTAACCTGATTGGTGCATCCAAGTGATTTCTCCCACAGGCATCTACTGTTGATAATGCTCCCAATTAAAACTGAATTTGAGGCCTTTCCCGTGTTACATGGAAATGAACAGAAGGTCCCATTAGTCTTCAATTACAGATCGCTCCTAGTTGTTGATTCACTATGGCAGCACAAGTGGCTGCTTTAAACAGAAGGCTCTTTGACGGATATTAATGAGTGACAGTTGGGATCCCCATATTTCTGACCACACCTTGAGGGTTAATCATCATGAATACAATCTCTCTTTCAGTGAGTGGTAGCCATCACTGAAAGCAAGCCTGTTCTTTACTTTTCTGTTGAGTAAAACTCTACAAGCTTGGAAACTTAACTTTTGGACCACAAATACTGAGAGAGTGACAGATTTTATTCTTTAGATAAATCTTTAGTTATTCTCACCAACCTAAAATCCACAGTTTGCTCATCTTCATCTCATTCAACACATAGAAGGACACAAACATGCTGTTAATCAGAAAGTAATTCAACACTGCTGAAGCCAAACCTCCTATCAGTCCATCTGGCTATAAAATTAGATTAATGGGATTAACAACTGATTTCGGGAGAATGAAAGATAGTGAAATAAAATGATAGAAAATAGAAGATGAGAGAAAGTTTGAATTGCCAGATTTTCTTTCTCTAAATTGTATTTTTCATTTAATAATTTGACAAGAAAAAAAAACTCTCTTAGAGGATGATAGTTTATTGATCCTACAAGGGAAATTATGTTACAGCAGCAAGAAAATAGTACGATCTACAACGAAGTGAGAATAAAAGTGTCACAGGCACAGAATGCCATACATATACAATCATGATAAAAACAAAAATAAATAAAAGTAGGTAAAGAAGATTAATAGTAAGACTGACAGTGGGCATTAGTAATAATAAATAACTTAAACAAGAACTTATCATACAGAAATGTGTGTGTGGGATCTCATGTCCTGACAGGTGTGTTCACCTATCACAGAAAGAATTACAGTAACAAGAAATGCAATGGTAGAGACTGCAAAAAAACCCCATTCTAACCATTAAAAAAAAATTGGTGAACATCATTACATAAGCATTTTGTAGTCCAAAGCAATTTCCCCAAAATCACTATCATCATCTCCAACTCACATCTTGTTTCAAATGATCACTTTGCCGACATGGATACAGAAAACTGCAGCTGTTAATAGTTTTGCATACTTAGCAGTGCTCAGTTTCAACAGATTAATGCAAAAACATGGAAATGAATGAGAGCAGAATTTAATTCTTTAAGCCGGCATGATAGCAGCTAATTTAGTGGGATTTTATAGGTCCTTGTACTGGTTTTTATCATCACATGACAAATAAGTTTATATGATACTGTAGATACATTTCCATCCATTCCTTTTATTAATCAGTGTGTTGGTTGGTTTGTGTGTGCCTGGAGCCTGTCCCCGGTGTTTGGACCACCCAGTACAGGCAGACAGTCCACCACAGGGAAAACACACAGAAACAGGCAACAAACCCACAAACATTTGTGACTGACATATTTCACACAGAGTATTTAAAAAAGCCTCAGAGGACCCAGTACAAAAGGGCATTTCTCCAGATGGTCAAATCACACAAAATGATTTCTGCTGGGTTATACAGTACCAGTCAAAATTTTGGAAATTTGGTTTGTCCAAATCTTTGACTGGTACTGTCCATTCATTCATTCTGTCCTGCTTATCCAGGGCCCAGACCTCCCTCTCCCCAACAACCTCCACTAGCTCATCAGGCATTCTGATCAGATGTCCGAACCACCTCAACTGGCTCCTTTTGATGTGGAGGAGCAGCGGCTCTACTTTGAGCCCGTCCCGAATGGCTACACTCCTCACCCTGTCTCTAAGAGAGAGGCCAGCCACCCTTCGCAGGAAGCTCATTTCGGTCGCTTGTATTCGCAATCTTATTCTTTCGGTCACTACCCAGAACTGACCACAGGTGAGGGCAGGGACGTAGATCGACCGACAGCGTTGCTTTTACACTCAGCTCCCTCTTCATCACGATAGACCAATGCAGCATCTGTATCACCAATCCATCTGTTGATCTCCCATTCCCTTCTCCTGTCACTCGTGAACAAGACCCAGAGATACTTGAACTCCTCCACCTGGGGCAGAAACTCGCCCCTTAGCCGGAATGAGCACTCCACCCTTTTTCATCTGAGGACCATGACCTCAGACTTTGAGGTGCTGAGTCTCATGCCAGCCGCTTCACACTCTGAACCATTCCACTGCGATCTGCAGGCCACCACTTGATGAAGCCAACAGGACTGCATCATCTGCAAAGAGCAGAGATGAGATTCTGAGGCCACCAAGACAGAAACCTTCTGCCACTTGGCTACACCTAGAAATTCTGTCCATAAAAATTATGAACAGAATCTGTGACAAAGGGCAGTCCTGGCAGAGTACAACATCCACAGGAAACGAGTCAGACTTCTTGCCTTTCCAGCACCCTGGTATAGACCTTACTGGGGAGGCTGAGGAGTGTGATCCCCCGATAGTTGGAGCACACCCACTGGTCTCCCTTCTTAAAGATGGGGACCACCACCCCAGTCTGCCAATCCAGTGGCACCACCCCAGAACTCCATGCGATGTTGCCAGAGGCATGTCAACCAAGACAGCCCTACAAAATCCAGAGCCTTCGGGTACTCAGGGCGAATCGAATCCACCCCGGGGACCCTGCCACCAAGGAGTTGTTTAACCACCTCAGTGAGCTCACCCTCAGTGAGGGGTGAGTTGATCCCCTCGTCCCCAGTCTCTGCTTTCACTACAGAAGGCGTGGAAGTGGGATTAAGGAGGTCCTTGAAGTATTCCTTCCACCCCCTGACTGTAGCCTCAGTTGAAGTCAACAGCGCCCCACCCGCACTATAGACCATGTGAGTAGAGCACCGAATTTTATATTTTATATGCCGGGACTGTATATAAAATAAATTCTGGACCAGATTACAATCACTGACCTGTGCAAGTAATTTTTAAATTGTTTTAGGCATGTGACTCTTATTTTGAAATAAAGGCGGCTACAAGGAAGAGTTCGGTGGAGATCGCCTTCCTGTTCAGCTGGAGCAGTACTGCTTAGCGCAGAGTGGCTTAGCCATATATGTCTATGAGCTTAGCAGCTCAGGAAGGAACATGTGATCTCTCCTTGCTAGCAAGAAAATACTGTTGCAGTGTTGTTTGTGTTTTCATCCATCACAGCTGTCTTCCAGTGTATGTTGATGCTTATGTTTCATTGCTGCCATGTCAACTTATTGTAAGCGACTTTGTGCTTAGTTTTTTTTTCTAAAGTTGCTTGCAAATCTTGTGAGTCTCGCTTTTTTGTGCTTGTTTTGGAACATGAAGTTGCTTATTTGGGCTTGACTTTCTTTCCAAGTGAAACTCCTTCATTATCTCTCAGCTCGCCATAATAAAGCAAAAGATGAGTAGAAGGTAGTTTCTTCCTACCAGGCCCCCGTTTCCTGTTTATCGTTCCCACCCAAATTAACCGGGCGCAAACCCAACAAACACACAAAGCAGCCAGCCAGAGCCCAAAGTGATGAGGCAGCTAGGAATGAGCTGCAGTAAATGGAGAAAATATGGGAAAATGTAATAAAGAGCGGGAGAAAGTGAATGGATCCTACCTCAGATGGGAGATTTATCAAAGGCATTCTGCAGATTTCGCAAGTGTGAAATACGTGCTAACCATGATGATCTAATTCAACATGCTAATACTGAGAAACACAAAAACCACGCACCTTCTCTTCTAACGAGCATGGGTTCGTTACACTTGGCCTGTTTGAGTTGGCTCCTGTGTCTTTTCAGACTTTTTTGTTTTTTTTGACTGTTTTGTTTTGTTGACTGTTTACTGTGAGTTTGCTGTTACATATGCAAAATGCACTTTTCGTTTGATTAGAGCTTAAAAGTATGTTATTCAAAGAATTTAAGTTATTCAACATTCTGATAGTAAAAGTTTTTAGCATAATTTTGGCCTCGATGTTGAGCTTTTTTGGGCTTGTTTTCATAGAACTAGATCTGGCAACAATGCTATGTTTCCCGTGTGTGTGTGTGTGTGTGTGTGTGTGTGTGTGTGTGTGTGTGTTATGGTTGTATAACTCAACGGGCCAAAATTATAAGGACTGAAAAGTTATTCAGTACAATCACTGGCTAAGGTTTGTTTGTCATCCCAGTTGCCTGAGCACAATTTTTGGATAAACATCACAGATGAAAACAAGCAAAAAGATAAATACTTTTACCAAACAAAGAGGCTCTAGTATGTGCTTATTGTTTTACAGGAAATTACATAGGCAAGCATGTTTGATTTTATGCTGCCAGCTGTCTTGAAGCAGACTTATGTTTGTATTCTTCTCTGAGTGTAACATAATGGATCTGTGTGCTCTGAGATTTCTTTACGCTCTACCTGTGTTCACCCCATCCATCCTGGATGTCCCTGTGCTGGGATCGCAGCGTATCTTTTATAAAAATGTAAAGCATTGCCAAAGCATGGCATGTTCACTGAAGACGCCACCTAATTTGTGATGCATCAAGTTTTATTACAGGTGAGAATGTTTTGTGGTATTGCTGGCTTATTGTTAAACAGGTTAAAAGTTTGATAGGATGGCAGTAAAAATGCTAGTTTTCTCTGGGGTTTGGTCTTCTACCAGAGGCCTGGGAGCTTGAGGGTCCTGCACGATACTTTAGCTGTTCCCAGGACTGCTCTTATCTGGACAGAGATCTTGGATGTCATTCCTGGAATCTGCCGGAGCCACTCTGCCAGTTAGGGGGTCACTGCCTCGAATGTTCCGATTACCACGGGGACCACTCTTCCACATCGGCTCTGGCTCTTCTCTCAGCCCTTTGCTAGCATGTTGCACTCTGCTGGATCGTCTCAGGGGCATCTTTGCACGGCCTCTGAAATTCACTGGGATCCTGAGAGTGACCCGTTCTTTCACAAATATTTGTAGAGGCAGTTTGCAGGCCTCAGTGCTTGGAATCGGATGGGTGAGTGAATACTTTTGTCAATATAGTGTATGTAAATTGCACTTGTTTTTCTTAAGAAATCCCGGGTATCGCTCATTAAATGCAAAAAAATAAATAGTGGGCTTATTGTTTCAGAATTTTAAAAATTGTCCTAAGTGGACATTTCCAGAATATTCTTCTTTAGACTTTCAGAAAGAGAAAACTTTGGAGGTGTGTTATGTGTGTGTGTGTGTGTGTGTGTTATATATTTTTATGTTTAGCTGTATTATATTAAACTGTCTCTTCCTCAGCTTTACCGTCTCCCATTTCAGTCCATCAGGTTTAGAGAAAAATATTCGGTTGTGTATTTTATTATACTTTTGTCATCGCAAGACTTCCTCTTACCTTGTTTAGCAGTTCGACTGGTGTGTGAGCAATAAATAACCTGAGGGGTTAGTATTTACAATCCATTTAGCCTGATGACAAACATTAAAGATGGATGTGTCAGACGGTTTAGATTAGTATGCAAGAGGCAAACACCTTCCTTCATAATGTGTGTTGGTGCAGCTGTAAATCTTTCCTTCTATACACCTTTCTGACTGACTGCCATTCAATGTCTGAATGGACACTTTGTAATGTTACTATAAGTTTGAATGAATAAGGATTTGACTGAATTAATGTTTTCACTGATGAATAGACAAATAAAGTGAACTACTTAATAAATGAAGCCAAAGATTAATGTTAAAGTATTTATAACAGTTTAACTGCCGACAGAATTTCTTTGATGGACAAGAAAACCACACGTAAGGAATGAATGAGAATCCAGCCTGGTTTGTAAGCTGAGCCACGGTCAGTCTTTAACAGTGAAATACTGTTATCATATTAGCTTCTTATATCACCATGACATAGTCATGCATTGCTCATTGCCTGCACATCAGCAATGCAGTGTTATCAAATTTGAGCATCATGGTTACATTGTGATTGCTCTCTGATCCAAAACCTTTAACTGCCCTGAGTCAGAGCATCTGATGGCGGCGAGACCAAAAACTCAGCGGTCGTTTCACTCACTGGGAGCAAACCATTCCTATTTATCTATTTCCTGCAGGGTTGCAATAATTTGAAATCACATTTCATGAAACAGATTTGATTTGATAATAAAACACTGCACACAGATCAAAGCCTGCTAGGAAGAACTACTTCCAGTAAAGTTCCGAATTCAGTTTAAAATCCTCCTGTTTGCATTCAAGACCATCCACAACCTTGCCCCTCCTTATCTAGTTGAACTTTCTCACATCACCTCCTCATCTGGCACCCTCCGCTCTTCCTCCTCATCCGCCTCTCTGTTTCCCCTGCCTGCCTCAGTGCTATGCAGGAGAGTGGGAGAAAGCTCTGCTCCCCAGCTGTGGAACTTTGTGGAGTACTGACTCTCTCCACATCTTCAAATCATGACACAAAACTTACCTGTTCAAGACTGCTTCTTCTTTCGGTCATTTTTAGTCTCTTGTTTGTGCTTTGTCTTGTTTTTACCCCTGTAAAGCATCCTTGGGTGACATGAAAGGTGCTTAGAAATAAAATGCATTAGTATCATTATTACTTATAAACTGAAAAGTTTTATGTTAGTATCAGCGTTTTACTACCATAAAGAGGCAAAGATCTGATTTCGCAGTGCGTGACCTACTTCGATGTACTGCTTGATGCTCCAGGCGGCATTCAAGCTCGGACTCGCAAAAGTTAGCGCCTCGCACCACCAGACAGATTCTTTTATGTGCTCAGTTCTCGGTACACAGCTTTTAATCCAGAAAACACCCGATGAAAAATAAATGAAAGTCGAGTCATATACATGCTGCATCGCAGTAAACTGTGTGCTGAGCGTGAAGGATGATTTAGTAATGACATGGCCTGTAGTTCTGACACGGAGGATAAAGCCCTTCACCAAAGAAATCATAGATTACCAACTCTCACGATGCCGAGCACGTAGCATGCGTCTACTGAGAGCAATACTCAGCTCAGAGTACTCAGAGTTTGGGGGTGCTTTCAAATGCAAAAATCTAAATTAAGTACAAATACTTCATTACTGCACTTAAGTAGAATTTTTAGGTATATGTACTTGATACAGATACCTAAAAATTCTGCACATTTCAGGGAAGTTTTTAAATTTATGCATCATTTATAGTGCTACAACCAATGTTAGGGTTCACCTGCTGAATCCCACTTTAATCCTGACTTTAATAGTTTTTCAGTTTAGGTGTGGAGACAAAGTCAAAAAAAGTTTGTATTCTACATACTAATATTATTTTATTACTATAGTAACATTGTTGCCATACTTGTTGCTTTCTTACTTTGAGTACATTTCAGAGGCCGTACCTGAATCAGTACGGTCACTTTTAGCAGAGTATTTTTTAGCACAGGTATCCCCGCTTCTCCTTGTCTCGCCCTTTTGACACCTCTGACTGTAAGCCGTGCATTAACCTTTCACATGCAGCTACACAATTAACACAATCTCTTCTGTACTAGTGCCAAACTCCTCCAACAGGCGTAGGGGAGTAACTGCTGGCGTCAGAGTTTTGTGCCGGAACTGGGGGTTGGGGGCGTGTAAAAGTTTGATTCATCTGTCATCGACAGCAGTGTCGAAAATGAGACTGATCTTCACCTTTGAGAATTCTGGGTTTGGCTCAAATGTGTGACATCAGTTCATGAGCAGAGTCATGAGTCAAAATGCAAAACTCACACATTCTCACTTTACTTTTATTATGACTTGACAGCGAGAGACCGCTGGCCGGAGCGTGACCCACGTGGTGACCTTGGCTGTGCTGACTGTACATGATCTCCCCCAATCTGAACGCACGTCAGTATTTATCAGCTATAAATCTGATATTCAAATGCGACGCTTTCTATCTGTATATGTGTTTGCTGACCCTGACACAGATGGTCAACATGCCTTTCCATGCATGTGTGTACCGGAATAGGTTCCAGCACCTCGACCCTGAACAAGATAACAAATACATGCGTGGGGGCGACTGTTTATTTTATCCATATAAAACAAGTCATGAAGAGAAAACACAAGTCCCCCGGGGGGGGGGGGGGGGGGGGGGGGGGGGGAGACGGGAGAGAGTTGTGGGGGGGGGGGGGGTGGGGGGGGGG
>VOQJ01044795.1:35175-53892 GCA_015052665.1 Apistogramma diplotaenia | reverse complement strand
TGGTTTTTTATTTCCCGTTTATGCTTCTCTGTATATATTCATATATTATTATATTTATCATATATATATATATATATATATATATATATATATATATATATATATATATATATATATATGCTGGTAATGTTATTTATTATTAGTCCTATTACTGTATTTGTAATCTGATGTATTCTTTCCTTTCAGCTGTTGTCGAGGTGCTTGGGTGCCACTGTTGGCCACTTGATAAAAATAACAGACATCAGCAGCGACTAGACTCTCGTGCGTGGAGCTCAGCGGCATGTGGTGAAAATATTTTGCTGACGTGTGCCCTCTGGTGGTTGTTGAGTGGAATAAACTTCTGAATAAACTCATATATTCACTCATCAGATTTAATGGTTATAACTGCAAAGGGTAAACGACTCACTGCATTATTTCTAATTATCATCCAATGCACATTAAACTTGAATGGCATTAGAAGCCTGCTTAACCTTTGTGGCCACTATATATGCTTGTTTTTCATTGGCTGCCAAATAAACGTGTAAAAGCAAACGAGTATAATTATCTATACTAAGTGCTTTTAGGTAATTCCCTTGATTGCATATACGGCTACGGCTTGAGATTAACTGCATTATTCACTGTTCTGTTAAGTATTTCAGTGACGCACTCTTATCATTTAATATAAGAAATGTCATAGAATAATGGAAGGAATTGTTACTGACTGATACACCCATTAAAATTTCATTCTCAATCAATTTTAGAATGTAATTAATTGTGGTTTTTACAAATATTTTATGCCAAAGAAACTTAACCCAGCTGATCTGTTTTTATCTTCACTCTGGCCTGTAACGATCTGCCTTGAGCAACGATTCATTATAAAACATTACGGTGTAGTGTTTACAAGTGGAAAAGAGAATAAAATCTAAGTTTATAATCTATTAGGTGTGCCCGTTGAACTACTCATTAACACATGTACCTAATCAGCCAATTAAAGCAGCAAATGAATGCTCTCTGGACAAAAGTTCCTCGTTGATGTCAGCTGTAGGTTAGGAGTTATCTGAGAAGAAGGTCAGGCTGCTTTGAGCTGATAGGAAGGCGACGGAAGCTCAAGTAACCGCTCGTTACAACCAAGATATGCAGAAGAACATCTCCGAATGAACAACATGTCAACTTTCCATTTTGATCAAGCTTATACTTAGGGTTGGATCAGGTGACCCTGAACCCTCCCTTAGTTATGCTGCAATAGGTCCAGGCTGCTGGGGGGCTTCCCCTGATGCACTGAGTGTTTCTTCTTTGCTCACCATCACTCTGCATTCAATCATTAGCTATTATTAATCTCTGGCTCTCTTCCACAGTGTCTCTTCCCTCCGTATTATTGTGCCATCTTTACCTTACAATATAAAGTGCCTTGAATTGATGTGGAGATACCCTCGACACATCCCCCCTTTAACTTCTCTCCCTGTGATGCCTTCATGGTGTAGATGTCAACGTTTCATGTGTGGTACTTTGGCATCCATCTAGCGCTACTGAAGAGGAGTTGAGCATAAAGGAACATATTAGAGACTATATTTTTCAGGCAGGCAATTTTAGTATGTCCTAATTAATTCAAATAAGCCTTGATAATGTGAGAAACATCTGCTTATAGCTTGTTGAATTCACGTGTCACAATTTCAGAGTAGCAGCACAAGTCAGCTGATCACAGCCTGTCCACAAAGTAAAGTGTATTGGAGCTCACAATATAAATTATAATTTTTTTATTTCCCCTGCAGTGCTACACCCCATCGCCCCGATCAGCCAACCTGCTGCAAAATCCCACTTTAACCTGTGTTAATAGGCAATGTTCACGGGTTAACTGGTTGGTCTGTCAGAAGGAGCCGAACCTTTGTAGCAAAAAACACTTAAACCACAGATTACTTTCATTTCTAGTGGAAAAACACGTGTGACATTTTGCACAAATTAAGCACACTGTCGTCGTCTACTTATGCATTTACATTTAATTAAAGGCCAGTGAAAAAAGCTGAAATAATAAAAAAGAACAGAACAGCCACAGATACTGCACAAGTTTGTCAAAGAAAAAAAGGAAAAAAGACAGACAGTGAAAGATAACGGTATTTAAAATCTGGGCTCGTCCGGGATTTGAACCCGGGACCTCTCGCACCCTAAGCGAGAATCATACCCCTAGACCAACGAGCCACGTGACTGCAGCCGTGTACTTGTATGTAGTAATTGCTGATGATGTCACCGATGGACTACGCTCTAACGGACAGTTCAACTGACGTAAACAATAACTGCTGCGGGAGCCGAGTGTATTTTAATATGAAAAACCAACCCCTCAGAGCTCCCGCTTAGCTGCGTTCTTCCAAGGTTACCTTCACTAATGCGTGCTTTCAAAGTTAAAATGCGCTTTTTTCTCCCTAAAAATGGATTTATAATCCTTCGTTTACATCAACGTTGTCTTGCGCCTTGTTAATAATTTGTGTTTCAACATTCAATAAACTTATTCGTCGGGTTTGTGTTAAATATAAGCGGAAGTTTATTGGAAAAGTCCATTATTTGAACACAGACGGTTGGTTGTAACGTTGGTAAATAACCGCGAGGGGGCAGTAAGTGTTGCCAGAAAGAAGAAGGAGCCGAAGAGCCAAACGAGACGAGAGGGTTCACCGCTTCCTACTTCCGTTCTCGCTCAAAGCCTGTTGGACAGATGAAACTTCCTCAAAAATACGGTCAGTCACTGTTTCTCTGGCAAAAGAATTCCTATTTTTAATTCAGGATTTCATGTTGTTGTCGGGTTTTTTCTTGTCAGTATCCAGACTGGCTCCGTGTTTGGAAAAACGTTTTAACTTCACATAATTGATTTCGTGTTTTTAATTCTGCATCTAAAGCTGTGGCCAGAAGCTTGCGTGCACTCATCGTGGGCCTGAATGTTATGAAAATTTGAAGCATTTAATTATTATTTTGTTCAACCGTTCTTTTTCCAAGCTGGAATAATTGCATAGCACACATCTATAATGACTTAAAAAACAAGAATAAGGTGCAGATAAGAATTAGGTCCAGATGTTTGAATTTATTTTGGATTGGAAAGTATACATGTGAGCACTGACAAAAACCATTGACTAAACCAAAACTTCTTATTTGTTCTCAGTTAACTTCTCATGTGTGATCTTGATTGACTACAACTGGCAGTCTCTGTTTGCCAACATTAAAAGGATTTGTTTGACATCACTCATTGTGCTGACCAAAACTCAGAACAATGGCAATGTCCAAGGAGCCCAAGGAAGCTGAAAGAAGGAAAACTGTAGATTTACCCAAATTGGGACGGTCTCTCAGTGCCATTCCTAAACAACTGCAGATTCTAACATCTTCATTTAAATTCAGTTCAGTTCAATTCAGTTTTATTGGTATAGCATCAAATCACAACAGCTACCTCAAGGTGCTTTTTATTGTAAGGTAAAGACTAATTTCAGAGAAAACCCAACAATCAAAACGACCCCCTATGTGCAAGCAATTGGTGACAGTGGGGAGGAAAAACTCCCTTTTAACAGGAAGAAACCTCGGGCAGGACCAGGCTCAGGGAGTTGGGGGTCAGGGCAGGGAGACAGGATAAAAGACCTGCTGTGAAAGAGAACCAGAGTTAATAATAATCAGTGATTAAAACCAGCGGGTAAGGAGATGAGTGAAAAAGAAATATTCAGTGCATTATGGGAGAGCCCCAGCAGCCTAGGCCTAGTGTGTATGTGTGGAACGTAAAATGTGTTTTACATTGGACTGACCAAGAAAGAAACCCCTGCTACAAAATCAGTATCATCAGGCTTGACTGAAATTTGCAGCTGCCCACACGGACGAGCCAAATGCCTACCGGAGAACATTTTATGGTCAGACCGCACAAAGATACCAGCTGTCAGCCATAGTGGTGGAAACGGCTATGGCGCTGGTGCTCGTACTTGCAAACAGTGGATGGAATAATGAACAAGGAGGACTTCCTTCAAATTCTTCGCCACCTAAAATCATTATCCAGATCCATCCATCCATCCATCTAATGTGCCCCCCCCCCCCCCCAACCACCTAGCACAGGCTGCATTATGATACTACAGCAATATTTGTCACTTTTTATTTGTAAATTGCAGGTGACGTCATTGCAGGAATCGGCTTTCTTTCGACCTGTTTTGAAGCACACTTGATAGTGAAACATCAGCACAAGCATACAGGCGGGTCACTGTCATTAGAGCAGCCCATTAAAGTGATCCATTAGACTCGTTATTGGAGGGTTTATAGATCAGCGGATCCAGCTGAAAACCCGTCCAGACAGCAGAGCAGCTTTAAATGACTGAAAATGGGAGTTTGTCTAATGACAGATGAGAGCATGCATGACAGCGGTGAAAACACTGGGGTCAGAGCGCATCTCACAGATTAATACCCAAAGTCCAGTGATGAATTTTCCTTTCTGCTGATACATGAATTAGGTACACACAATAACCTTTTATTTTCCCCCAGTTTTCAATTTTTAAAAGATTTGTAGCCTTAATAACAAAGGATGGCATCAATCAAGACATGAAAAATAACAAAAAAAAAGTCATATTTTTGTATCTTTAATCAAAAATCAAACACACTGACCACTAAGTCCTGCTGAGATTAAACGACGCTGTGCTTTGCCGTGTCCTTAGATGCTTGTACATGAGGAAGAACGGTGGAGGGCGATGCCCCAGACGTTCTCAGTGGACAAGGATGTGCGTGCAGCCAAAAGCAGCCTCAGAACATACATCCAGTGCAGGCGGGGTTGGCGCATATCTCGCATTCATCCATATCAGTAACCACTAGAAAGTACAAGAAAAAACCCAAAAAAACAAGCTCGAGTGAATAGAAAATATTTTTATTCTACCCAAGAGCCGGCTTTCCAGTTTTGTAAAGTAATTAGCAGTGATAATTAGATTTTATTACAGCAGCATGTGTCTGTGCAACTGCATAGTTTTTAATAAGCCCCTTTGCCTGGTGTCTTCATTTCAGAGGCATTTTCATGGTGCAGGATGTGTCTATTACGACCCACCTAAACATTGAGCTCGTTATCTGTCTTTAATCTCGAGTCTGAGAGAGAGTGTGTGTCTGAGTAATAAACAGTGACTAGAAGAGCTGCCTTGTGATTGCTGTCTTGTTTAAATTTGGTGAGAGCAGAATATTGAGAGTGGCTCGCCAACTGGAGCTCAGGTGGCTGACAGCACAGTCTGCATAATATAAAACCGCCCGGTAAAACCAGTTTGTTTGCCTAAAAAAAGCCTAAAAACACGAGGAATAACTAACCTAAAAATGGTCAAGCAACATTTAAAATGCAAATTGGCCTGTGAGCTTCGGAGGGGCTCTAAGACGTATTTGTTTTATATTAGGAAAGAGTGAATTTCCTGGGCGGCGTGGAGGCGCCGTGGTTAACACCTTTCTGTGTTTCTGTGTGTGGAGTTTGTTCTCCCCATGTCTGCATGGGTTTCCCCCCCCCCACAGTCCAAAGACATGTGGTGGAGTTAGTTTAAGTGGTGATTCTAAATTGCGGATAGGTGTCTGTGTTAGCCATGCGACAGACTGGAGACCTGCCCACGGTGTACCCCGCCTCTCGCCCCAGGGCAGCTGGGATAGCTCCAGCTATAGGTTGTAAAGGGAAACTGTAAAAATGTTAATTTAAAGACTAAAACACTTGTTTTTGTTCTGTAACTTGTAAAACAAAAACTGTTAGACCAGACTGTTAATGTATACTAAGACATAAACACAAGCAAGCTGTTAGTGATTTAGAGTTTAAATGCCCAATGAGCCTCCTGCATAACCTCTTATGCATGCAGCAAGCTGCCGAGAAATAAATGAGGAGCGACAGGAACACAATGTAATACCATAATGTATTTGTGACCAAAATAATCAGACGTCCCATCTGACTCATCTTACACAGATTTGAGAAAACAGCTCCCGCCTCATCTCTTTGGCACACCGGCCGGAACACCTGCGGCAGAAGAGGGCTGGCACACACGGCTCTGACGGCGTTTGTGTCGAGGTGAGGACCAACACTGCCATGTGGCGCTACCATTTTTCTGAGCTGCTTCACAGTCGCCAATGGGAAGCTTTTGTCTCCAGCCTGCAGGACGGGGGCGGGGGGGGTACAAGAGGTTTCAATTTGGCACAATACAATGTTTTTTTTAATGTGAGGTCAAAAAGCTGAAATTATGAGTCTATTCTCAGAGATGAATCGGAAGATAGGACGGAGCAGTAATTTCAGGACAGATTGAACATAAATGGGTTGTGTGATTTTTCTTGAAATTAATGTTTTATCTAAGAAGGCTTAAAGCAGCCTCGCTTCACATAGACCTGAAAATCTCAATCACATGCTACTATCATCAGAATGCATAAAAAAGGACTAAAGAGAGTCTGAAAAGAAGCTCAGATTTGCAGCACTTCCAAAGAAACGAAGGATACTCACCCTAATCCACACTCCCAGAGCTCCACTGCACACACACACCACCAAAACAAGAGCAACAAGCACTCTCATTTTAAAAAGATGTGAAGATACCTTTCGGTTTTATGAGGCGCAGATCTGGAAAAGGTGAGCTGACCGAGAACCTATGAAATGGAAAGGCTTTTATAGAGATTTTCAGAAATTAGGGAGGAGACTTGTAAACACAATACTGATGATGGGAGGGTATGGTTGCAGGTGCTCAAGTGTGAAAAACACTTTACAGTCATAATAAAATTAAGGGTTTTGATAACCACTTCAAGCACACTGGATCCTCTTTTTTTATTTATCCTGTAATTTCTTTATAACATCCATCCGTGTTGTTTCCTGCGTCAAGACCATATTTTATTATTGACTTTGGGTTTCATTCCAGCGCATCTGATACTTCAGTACCAGCCAGTAAATCTCATCCCTTGGCAGTGACATCAGATAAGGAAGCAGCTACATGCGTACACGGCTGAAGAGGTTTAAAGACATGACGTCTCTAAATTATAACATTTTACAAACTGACTGAGAAACGGCTATCATTTCAGATCAAATATGCTTATTTACTGTGAGTCACAGTTTGGAGAGCTCTCATCAGCAATGAGTTGTAGCTGACTGAACGAACTGCATTATTTCAAAAGTCAAAGTCATGAAGTGGACCTAGTTTTGCAGGCTTTGCTTTTGCCGAGTTTTTAAAAATATTTTTTAATGACCTTGAGAAATATAGCAGTGAGGAGACTAAGATTCAAATCTGTGATTCTGCTGCAGGGAACTGTATTAAAGAAACACTGTGCTTAAAAAAAGAATGAAAGAAAATAGGGTAGTGTTCAGTGACCTTTGTCAGAGGACTGTAACATATAATTAAGCAGATAACTCGTATTTGAGCATGTAAGTATCATCAAAACATGATCTATACAATACAGAAAGAACACTATGGGGATGCAGACAAATACATATGAATAGTATCAAATATAGATACATTTATTAAAGAAGAAGGGGCGAAAAGAATGATAAAGCTGTTTTGTCCAGCACCATAAATGCACAGCAAACCAGTCACAAAGGTGTTGCAGCAGCCGCTGACTCTGATTGCACTGGTTGCCAGCAGGTTGCTGCAGCCACCTGTAGTTTGCAAGCAAATCCTTGCTGACTTCTTGCCAAGCAGCAGTAAAATTGTTAAAGGTGTCTCCCAAACTAGGAATGGCAGTTGGCAAGTGTTTGCAGACAAGCCTGCTTATTTCCATGCAAACTAAATGTAACCATGGCAACCTGCCAGCAACCAAAACAACTGCAAGGAAGTTTTCAGTGCAGCGTTGCATACCTCTTTGTGACCGTGTTCACCTAGTGACTGACAGCAACATCATGCCACTAGTTGGGGAGTAGATGTTTTTCCTGAGCAACCAATGGTTGCCAGGCGGTTGTTAACCTGGTTTCTAGACCTGTGTCACTGGGGTCTTGGTTCACTTTAAATCCGACTATGACAGCTGACCTCTGGTTTATGGGAGATGAGCTCACCTGCTGTGTCAGTACCATGTAGAAGTCACTACCTTCACTTCCACTGAACAGCTTTGTCACAAACAACTTACTCCTCTTCTGTTCTACTATTTATTTATTTATTTATCTCTCTCTTTTTATTACAGTGCAGCTGGACAAATCTTTTATTGTAATACGCTCGGAGTTCATTACACCTGAACACATCAAACTCAGAAATTCAGCAGCAACTCATTCACATCATGCACCTGACGGCCATAAACAATAGCCACTTTGAAGGCAAGCATTAAGTACACTAAGGAGTGACTGAGGTCAGCATGCAACGCACGTAGGCCCCATAAATATCTCCACCTACGTGAAAGTCTCTTTGTTATCTGTTTCCCAGGTTTTAGATTTTCATTGTTTTCATTTCATTGCGTAACTGTAAAACAAAAACAAAACACTACAGTGATCAGACTGTTTTTCAAATGAAATGTGGCCAGGTCACAGCATTACATAAATGCTTCAGCAAGACACCTTGACTAGAAGGCATAATGGGCTACAAATATGGTAAAATATAGATGAGAGCAGCTTGTTTAACCTGAAAACTGCATATACTTCAGGATATCTCTGTATCCTGTTCTGTTATCCATGTTTTATTGTAAAACATTGTGGTAATTTAAAATGGTGTAAACAAGCAAACAAACAATTCCTACAGCTACAGGCTCAGCGCATGTGCAGCTCAGAAATAAATGAGCTTCAGTCTGGGGCTTGTGATCCCTTTGGGGCCGAGTCTTGATTGTGAGATTCGGGTTGTTGTTTTGATGATCTTTGGTTCAAAACTGCGAAACTGGATCATAGATGGCAGTTGGCAGCAACTGGGCTGGGAATGGACGGGAGCTGGCAGAGGGAAGCAATGGATCTGGGAGCGAGCCTCCAGAAATGGAGTCGGTTAGCAGGAAGCAGAATGATTGGAACTCTGCAAATAGTGGTTGGAAATGTAGAAGACAAAGGTATCTTCAAATATGGCTGAATCTGATCGTGATCAAGATATTGTCGCACTGGGGAAACAGGGTGAGGAACATAAAGTGGTTATTAGATTGAGTCAGGAAGGTGCCTCATTCAGGGAGTGGAATCTGATATTGCTCACCAAAGCAATTATCTGGTTGGAGAAGTCAAAAGTGTTAGGATAATAAGAAGTGGGCATTGATGCAACAGGATAAGGCTATCAGGTTGAGCCAAATTAAAGGTAAAAAGGTGATAAACACATTGAGTTTGTTGAGATATCTCTGGAGGTCCAATGGCTGTTACAGCTGAGCAGGTCAAAGAGAACATAATGGGTAATTGAGGCAAAGCGTTTAAAAGACAGAGTTGTAGAGAAATTTGTTTTTAGCTGTAATGCTTAAATTTGAGGAGGATAGGTTGCCATGTAGAGCTTTAATTGGATATATGATTAGGCTTTAAATTCCCACACCTAGGAACCACAAGTAAGCCAGCAATCTGAGTGAAGTGCTCTCTGGGGTGTTATGGTACTATGAGGTCTTTAAGATAAGATGGGGCCTGTTTATTGTGGATGTTATAAACTACACAACTCAAACAGACAAGGAAACTGGAGAGATCAAGATAATTCTGAAGGCTGCAGACAATACCTTGGGGTCAGGGACTGGGAAGGGAGAGAACTGAGAAAATGGTTCATGGTGGTCTTAATCATTCTGCTCTGGAATACCAGCAGTGTTGTTGCTCATGGTCAGGAATGAAAATGTTTTTGAGCTAATCTGCAAGGAACACCACATGTGATATGTATCTGGGAAACATGGCTAAAACCTGAGTTGGACTTTGTTATACAGTATATGGATATACAGCTGTTAGGAACAACGGTGAAGGTTCACATTTGGAGTTCAAGGAGTCGGGAGATACCGGTGCTGCACCGAGGAGATAAAATTGCAGGTAATTGTATAGACAAGGCAGAGCTTTTGGCCCAGGTAGCACTAAAGATTCATTGCTCAGGTGATGTGTCTGCTAAACAGTTCAGGTACAAGATGCTTGCAGAGAATACTGGAGTTAAAAGAACTGACTCAGGAGATGGTTCGACCATCTTTCACCTCTGCAGTGAAACATGGAGTATACTACACTATGTTGGAACACATGGATTATGACTCACTGTTGTTCTGGAATGTTTTAATGCAGTTTGGGGATCAGACATAATACTATTACCAGTAAAACCTGAGAAAGATCCATGAGACTCATCAAGATACAGACAAATTGCATTAACGTGTCAGTTGGAAACTATGGAAAAGATCAACACTGAGAGACTCGCTTATCTGTTAGAGAGCTTTTTTCCACTAAAGGTAGAAACACAGTGGATGCTGTTTTTATGTCTGGAATATGAAAGAAGGAAATACTATTAATTAAGCTAAATAGGTTGGAGGTAGGTGGTAGGCTTTATAGGCTCTGGATCAGAGGCCGGCACCTTACGTAGCTACATACAAAGGAAAATGCAGACAGCAATACATGCAATAAAGCAATGGTTTAATACATTATTGGGAATTCAATATGTTTCTCCGAACAACACAAACCACTGCCTGTGTATCCAAACAGGTCAATACAGTTAAATTCTTCTTTTTGATAAAAAGCTCACTTGGACACCCAATAAAGGCAAAATTAAAAACAAAATGTAAGATCATTTGCATTGTTTATCAGGTTGGACTTGGTGGGGGGGGGCAGTCATTGTGAAACACTTGACTATGGCTCTATAGCTTACATGTGTGCAGCAGAGAACAAAAACAAGCCCTCATAATTTGTAGTGGCACATTTAAAACATTAGCAGCTATGCAGATGGAAATGGGAGAAAGCTTATGATCAGTGTACAGGGGCATTATGAGATCCCGAGAGAGTGCTGGGAGCACAGTGAAACCAACTTTATGAGCTCTCGGTTGGTTTCACTGAGCAGCTAAGCTTACATAACTTATTGCCCAACAGTCTTTTACTCATCTCTGGCTCCTTGGGTGCTTGTTACGCCATCTGTGGACTCGTACGTATAAAAGGCAATTGAACCACCGGAGGAGTTGGGCATTGGACGACTGCTTGCTAATTGTGGTGATAGCAATCAGTTCTGATAACGAACTGCTGAAATTCTCAGCCTGGCGTGACAATACTTCAGCCCGGCACAGTGCCAGGTTATTAATCGTTGACTAGAACCCTGATAATGTAATTTGTGTTATGAATGCAATGAGTGAATTGCAGCTCAGAAATAAATGAGCTCCGTTGTGGGAAAGCCGCTAACCTTGGTGTCCTCTCTGGTGTGCTGCTTGCTGCGGGTCCAAATTTCCCCGATGCGCGGATCCAATAACACGTTCTTCAAATTCATAGCAGGAAACTTTTTTCCTCTTAGGAAAAAATGTTGCTTAGGCGTTTGGACACTTGAAGCTTAAACTACACCGGCATGCACAGACATGACTAAAACTGTTAAGTAACCAGACAATCATTCTTAGGAAAATTAATAAATAATGTGTTACCTTTTCATTGATTTTCCACACTCAATAACTGTTATATAACTGCTTTTTGGCTGGAACACGTGCAATAGTGTGCAAGACTTTGTCACAAATGAGTAGGCAGCACACAGGCTTGAGGTGGAAAGCCCGAGTATGAGAGTTGTAAAGAAAGCAACTCGGTTCTTGATATCGCTGAGATAAAAGAAATTACCTCAGGAGAACAAAGGAGATGGGCCACATCCCCCTGCATGCACGAATAAACAAAGGAAAGCACGGAAAGGGTGACTCTCAAAGTCTAAAACACCTTCCAGATATGCTCTTCTTCAAAATTTATGTGACAGAGTCTGAGCATGTTGTTATTTTGTTTGAGTAAACAACACGGTCACTTCTGTCCGAATGAATCAATATCGCCACATCTTTCAAATGCAGATTACTTATGCTGTTGATGTTCCCCACAGCTTTGTTCAAACATTTCCATGACACCGACAAAGAAAGTCACGACACTACTCAGTGAAATTTACATATGCAAAAGACTTGTTGCACCTGTAGCTGGATGAACACAGAACGTAGTGACATGCATCCACAATTTCGAAACCTTTTAGTTCTCATGTTCTTCACATTTCACGATCAGCTGCGTGGAATGTGGTAGTTGACTGAGACAATAAACATAAAAGGTAATGAGGCTGGGGGAAAGAGGGGAACACGGTGGGAACAAATCCGGGATGATGAGACGGGGGAAGTAGAAAACAATATCAAGCACAAATGACAGATTACCAAAGTAAAACAGGGAGTAACTAAACAGAGATGAAGATTGCAATCAACAAACTTGACACCGCAGGACACAAGAGGGAGGACTAAGAAAACAACAGTAGACTTTACAAAATTCACCTAAAGCAGAAACCTCAGGAAACAACTTAGAAGGACTCCAGATACTCACGGCAAACAAGAATAAACAACAGTGAACAAACTGAGAAGCAGCCAAATGTCATGACAGCAGCTGGTCCCAGAGAGGCGGAGGGAAGATGAGGACGGGAGGTAATGATGTGCTTACTGAAATCTGAAATCGGAACATTCATGTTGTTATTGAGCTTCGCAGCTCTCGCAAGAGACATGCCGAGGAGTAATTGTGTGTGCGCCCATGCTTCAGTGCTTTAATACAGCTCCTTCTCATTTGATGTGTTGAAATTATGCAAATCAAATGAAATTATGCACATTTTAATAAATGTGAATGATATTGTAATCATGACTTATAAAGGAAATTGACTGAGTTGGTCAGACATTAAGTTGACAAGATCAAAAGCCGTCTGCTTAATGGAAAGGAGTGCTCGTCTAAGAGGAGCTTCATTGGCTCTGACCTGCAGTGACATCACTTTTAAAAAGGCACATATATGAACTACATTCAGTCACATTAAAGGACAGGCACGCACAAGAGTACAACATACTGTGTGTGGCAAATATTGCAGTCTCACTCACTGTCACGAATCTGGGAATGACAGAATCCATTTAACAGATTGATGAATCCAGTAATATCTGTGGGCCAATTCCACGACTGAAAAGGGCTTATATGTCAAACTGCTCCTGCAGGCCTCTTATACATCACACACAAAACAAGACTTCTTTCACAAGAAGCTAAAATAGGTCCGTCTCCCATAGAAACTATACAGTTTACGTACAGAATCTATAATGAAGAGCTTCCAAACCTCACCACTAACTGTCTTAGTTAACCGAGTAAGCAGTATTTTTCAAGGGCAGTGCACATCCTGGCTGTTGCCATCCAGCGAATGCTTCAGAACAATCTGTTAGTGTGGGATCTTATTAAGAAACAGCTTGTCCCCCAGAGTTATAGCATTCATTGCACTCCTCTCCTGTGTGAATGCAGAACAGAACAAAAGAACAGCAAGTACACACACAAACACAACTATCAAGAGCTGTGACACGCGTGCACACGGTAACACACCCACCCTCGGGGGCTGTTATCAGTTCACAGAGTACCGCTGTGGATATGTAAATTAGAAAATGTGATTCAGCTAAATTAGCGCCTGTTATCTTTAAATCTCTACCTGTGAAATTGTCATTTAAAAATCCCCCATTATGCTTCTGTTCTCTGGTGCTGCTTTTGTAAAATTAATTTTTGTTGTGTGTTTTATAATGTAGCAGAGATTAGTTACAATTATTTTTACCTATAAAGCCCCAAAAGCAGAATCAGCCTCGCTAGCAACTCATTATTAGTTTATTATCATGCAGGTGGCAGGGCTGGTATACTGGGAGTTCACTGGTGCCCTGAACTGTAAGCATGTCTGTCTAATGAGGTAGTTTAGGTGCATAAATTAAATTATTCACAGTACTGAATGCTGACGTGCTGCATATTTGAGTCTGAAATGAAGGTGAAGGCGGATTGAGCAGATGTTGCATGACGTCGTGATGTGAAATTGTGTTAGAAATGCTAGAGCAATAGCCTGTGCGTTAGCTTTAAGTGATCACCAGGCGTCTCAATATTTGAATATCCAACAAGCATGTTCAACAAAACCTGTCCTGGGTGAGTTAAGGGTAATTTAATTCTCAACACAAACATGGCAAAAGACACAGGGAGGACTGGACTGTAGGTGCACAGCAAGCTGAGCAAGACAAGTGTGGACAATCAGGGAGATTAATATAATGAGTAGCAGAAGTCAATGCAAAACACCTAAACACTGAACAATAGTGTTTAGGAGTCTTTATCACTCCTGTCCTCACTGTTCACTTGCACCACAAAACAGAAAGACTTTGCATCATGCACAAAGAGGAGATCGGGTATAAAATGTTACAGTGTTAGTTAGCAAGGTGTGGCTTTGTAGTGCGGTGGTCCGATTCCACAAATCCCATTCGGGGTTGTCAGGAAAGACATCTGGCATACAACTCTGTCAAATCAAACATGCAGAGCTTCCTGCTGTGGTGACCCCTTTTGACAAGCACCTGAAAGTAGCTCGAGTGGCTAGACTTCCATTAATTAAACCTGACAATAGCACTTCTATTCAGTAGTGCAAATGGCAATGTGAAAATACATATATGGTAATAGGAATGGCAATAGAATATTTGCATTTGCAGGAAAGACCACGACACCATCTGTCAATGAAGGCTTTTTATTCCAAACAATATTAATAAAAAGAAGACATTTCTTTAAATATGAATATAAAGCAAGGCGAGACAGAAATGTAACAAACAGAAATCCAAAACAAAATGCATGCTAAAGCATTTTCTGCAGAAAAACAAAAAAGTAAATATGCTGTAAAGTAACAGTTTGGAAAACATTCCCCATTCGGTCAGATCTTTTTTCTCCTCCTTTGGCTGTCTTTGGTCTAACAGGGACTAAAAATGTTGTCAGGTGTCCAATGGGCCAGAATCAGAAGTGTTGGGATAAAACCACCGGTTTATCATTACATGTAGTTTAACAAATGGAATTTCCCTAAAACAGTTTAGCAGGGGATGAAAAAAAAATCACAAGTGAGCAAGATGTTTCTGGCTTGCTTTGTTTGTTTAGCAACCAGTGCAGGCAGCGAACGCGCAGATCTCACAGATGTCCATGGGTACGAAAGCTGAAATGAAGACGAGACAGAAACAAATTAGCCAGACTGCTGAATATTTTATATTTTGCATATGATGACCTGACGCGTCAAACCGAGACAAACTGTTTAATTTATAAAAACCTTACCTAATCTGGTGAGGGAAGCAGAAGCTCCTCTCTGCCTGCAGAGCGGCAGAAACTCTTGTGGGAGCATGGGGTCAGCACAGAGGGACACGGTGTTAGCCTTCAGTCGTGGGTTTTGCTGTCCTGACATGCTGCTGCTCTCCGACAGCTCTTGAAGTCTCTTGACAGCCTCCAATGAGAAGGACAGTCCATTCTCCTGAAAGAGAAGCAGATGCAGTTACCAAGGAATTGCAACTTGATCCAAAGGCTTCAAAGACTGCACAGTTTCAGTGCGGAGCGTAGGTTCATCCTGAAATGTAAGCTTCACACTCTTTTCTAATTAGCAGGCAATTGTCATTGTTCAGACCAGCAGTCTCATCATGGTCGCATCAGTCATGCAGTGATGCTAAATGAGGCACTTACTTCAACTTGCACGGCCTCAGAGGTCCAGCCGAGAGCCAGGACGAGGAGTGTGATGATGGCAAGTGTGGCCTTCATGGTGACAGTGGTCAGCAGGTCGTCTTCACTTCGTCTTGTTGATGTGCTCAGCAGGTGCTCGGTGTGACGTTTCTGCTTTTCCCTTGTCCTTTTATACAGTTCTGCCCAACAGCCCCCGCTGCCACATGACCAGATATGCTATGAATGGGATCAAGGATTCTCACGGGTTAATAATTAATCATGGAGTTTTACAAGGTTGTAAAAGGAAATGCATAAATCCTACTTTGAGCTCACTGCCTGTCTGATTAGACTGAGGGATCGCTGTCTCACGTCTGCTCTGTCTTGAAGCGATCGAACCTTTGCTAGGTTAAAGAGTCACCGCGAACTCCTCTGATGACTCAGTGACTCAAGGGTGCATTGCTATAAACACATACAGTTCCTGGGTTTTGTTTAATATAAAGAAATATCTGTTTTCATATGTAAATTACCCTTTTTCTTTTACACGGTGCATTGCTTTTTGTAAAGAAAAGGGTTATTCATTTCAGTATAACTACTTTTCCACATATCTTTACTTTTCTTATCAATAAAAACACACCCAGAAGCACTAAACGAGCTGAACACTGTCCTCCCCTTTGTAGGATGTGTGCGGAGATTTTATTCGCCCCTGATTCAGACTACTCACTGAGTTCAGTCCATTTATCCATTTAGCCTGCCCAGACCTGAATTAATTATCATTCAAATCGTATGGTCATACTTTCTAAAAGGCCTTTTGTTCTGCTTGTTGTTGTAAAAGCTTTCAGAAATTTGGATGGATGGAGAAATGGATGCATTTCTCTGCAGACTCAAACATGTGACCTTCAATTAATAAAACAAAAAGTTAATTTCCTTTAGTGTGACACAGCAGTGACTAAAATACTCGATCTATCTATCTATCGAGCGAGCGGACCTGCAGTGGCACTGTGCATCTCAAATATATTCTGGTCATCATTGATTTCAGACAGAACTCATGACTGAAAAAGTGTGCATCTGTGCCAGCATGCTTGGTTTACTTAGATGCACACAATGTGTAATAAGAAAACCAGACTCAAAGATTCATCCAGACGCTTAAATGAAAAATGCTCATCGAGTGCAAGTTTGCAGTTACACGGCCAGCTGCACATTTACACGACCTGCACCTGTGCTTCCGTTCGGCATACTTTACATTTTGATGATGTGATTATAAAATTTTAATTGCTTTTCAAGTCCCTGGGGATGATTTAAAAAAAATGTGAAACACCCAAAGTTAAAGATACAAATCAGTACAAATACAAACAGTGGCAGTTAAGAGCTTTACAGTGGTGATAAATTGTAATTGTAAAACGGGAACAAAAAACGAGAACAGAGGATGGAGAGATAAGGAAATAAGAGGCCTTTTAAAATAAAATTACTTCTGTGGGAAGCAGCGATTTATCAGGCGATTTCAGCCAATCCGGGATATTTAATCTGTTTTTAATTATCACTCGCTTCCCTGAAGATCCCCAAACGAATAACAAATATATTGTAAAGGTGGTTTCTCTGCAATCCTCTCCAAAGCTTATTAAGTCTGTTAAGTGATACGAAATTCATGTGCCCAGTTATGCTATTGTTGGAACATAAGATGAAGGTGCTTTTTATTTGAGTCACTGTAAGCTTTTATTTCTCCAACATGCGCAAATAGTAAAATATATTTTTTGCTGAACTTTATTTAACTAAGAAATGAAACTCTGGAGATGCAGGAGCTAACCACCGTGTTTCCAGCACGGTGGTAATAACAGCATTTGCTTTTGAGTTGATACAGTGAATAAAGTCACTGAGGCTCATATGCACCCCATTAAGATCTACTCAGACCTGTAATTATGTGTTCTGGAACTTGCAGTTCAGGGGATTTGTGCCACCTAAAGACTCTGCTAGCAGGAGGCTGAGTGGTCACACCGGCAGCTGAGAGTGTTTTCAAGATTAAAGATATTTGCACCTATACATACACCCCTGGAGTCATAAATAACTTTTCATTTTTGTTTTATTACCTGCTTGCAAGGTGCTTTTGCTTTTTTCTGGGTGTTTTTGAAAATGCTTGCATTTCTTTTAATGGCACTTCTAGAATCGGTTTCCTGCAAGATAATAAAAAAATCTTTGTCCATTTAGCTGCACAAACTGTTTTTGTTCCAGCTGGTCCAGTCTTTGAGGAGCGGAGAAAAGCCGTGGTTGTTGTTCATTGTATGTATCTGTTACTGAGGCAGATGCTGCTTGCTGCTGCTGATAACCAGGTTAGTCACTGCACTAGTTGTTGGTAATAAGACATCTGAAGTAGACAGCAGTCTTTCACTGGTGATGCTTTATTTTATTCTTATGTGAGGAGCACAGTGAGCATATTGTTGGCTTGTGAATTCAGTGGTCTTCAGATTTCTTTATCATTGTATTGACTTTTACAGCAGGACTCTCATTATTGTTTATGACAGCTTGTCTCATTTGATTTATAGGCACAGTCACTGAGGCTGTTTTTTCCCAGTCCTGTTTTCATAGTTCCACGATTGCCTCCAAACTGCTGTCTTTGCACTTTATTGAAAGCGAGTTTGTCTCAGTGCTGAGCAGTCGCACACTTTTAAGGGAAGAGGAGAACGAATACGCATTCATGCTAATTTATGGCGCTTTCATGGATAAATATTATTTACCCACACAAGCACCCACTTCACACCATGTTGACCCCCTCATCCTGTCACAGTTGTCTTTTTCTCTATGTTCAAGTGTTGCCATTTGAAAAGAAACATGTTATAAGTAGTTACAATTTAGCATGTCTTGCTCTTAACCCTCAAGTGACTGTACTTTCAGCTGCTCCCTCATTCCCAAGGGGTTGTCACAGGGTCGATCTGGATGTCCCAGTGCCAGTCCCAAGCTCTGATACATCCCTCCGTGTATCAGAGCTTGGGACTGGCACTGGGAGGACACTAGCTTTTGAGCGCTGAGACTGGGTTTGTGTATGCTAGTATATTTTTTAACACCAAAATACAGATGAATCATAGTCAGGCTGGGTTTTTTCATCCCTACAAATTAAATTTTTTTTTTTTAAAGATTTTTATTTTTGGCCATAGCAGCTTTATTGGCAGTATGGAGACAGGAAATGGGGGGGAAAGATATGGGGAAAGACACGCGGGCAAATTGCCGACAGGCCGGGAGGCGGGCCGGAATGGGGTCGCCGG
>VOQJ01044795.1:18526-35155 GCA_015052665.1 Apistogramma diplotaenia | reverse complement strand
GGGGGGAAATGGGGGGGGGGGGAAAGATATGGGGAAAGACACGCGGGCAAATTGCCGACAGGCCGGTAGTCGAGCCGGAATGTGGTCGCCGGCTTCACCACTAAGCCACCCAGGCGCCCCTCATCCTTACAAATTATAATGAAACCTAAACCTACAATGTTAATTAACATGGTAAAATGATGACACACGACCTTCATTTAAGTAAAAAGCAGACTGAAGGCCAGTGTCATGGTGGTGTAGTTCTTATTTATTTTATTCCAATCTTTTCAAACTCGGCTGAACAATGTTTGAGTGCTGCTGGAATGGAGACAGAATTTTTGGGCTTAAATGACAAAGAATTGCAGGTGTTACTAATAGGGGTGACGGCTTCATCACGCCTCATGGCATCGCGTCAAAAGGCAGGCCAAGATTAGCACGTCCAACTAGACACTAATTTTTCCATCACTGCTGATTGGAGCCGGAGCCGATAAATGTTTGTGACATCTGGAGAGCCATTAAAGAAGAAGCCAGATATTAGTGGGGGGGGGTTTGTGTGAAAGGAGTGTGAGCAAGGACCTACAGCTCACCCCGATAAATCAAAGCCCACAGTCCAAAAATACGAATGACGGGTGTGTGATGTTATTTGTCTGAATCTGCCAACAGATGTGACAAATGGGAAACCTGTGCTGTGTACAACACACCCAGTTAATGACGTGACTGACTCAAGCCAAGTCTGTGAGATATAAACTGCGATAACAGACTGATGACTAATGAAAAACTTTAATGACACGTGTGTCATCATATAAAAGCTGCATTAGTCACTTGTTGCATTGCATGCATTATACAGCCAGGGCAGACATGTGGGAGCAGTATACAGTGTGTGCACTGTTAATCAATAATCTTCACTTCAGACAGTAGTTGAAATCAGGCCATGTGTGTGTGGGCAGTGCAGAGTGATGTAAAGAGATTTGGATAGGTTGATGCATGTTAATATTTGAAGTGTGATGAAATATTAAGAAACTTCAGCATTTTTATGGCCTGATCTGATGTGACAGAGTTTTGTGCAGTAGGTTAGAGATGGTGGGTCTCTGCTGCGATGTTTTACTGCACCAAGTGATTACTGGTAATCTCAAATAACACAGCCTGGGCTGTTTACGCTGCTCGATGACCAGTGGCCAAAAACTTATGGATTTCATATCACTGTTTGTCCGAGCTTGTCTAAACAAACAGTTTTGTGTTTGCAAAAAGTGAATAATAGCCTCCAAGTCATGGGAAAGGGCAATTATTCAGACTAATGGCAACAATTTAGTGTGGACAGGAGTAAATAATCAGCTTGAGAGTGAAGAGAATATCTTTAAATCATGTGACTTCTCCCCAAAGACATTTCACACTCAAGTGGACCAACTGAAATAGCTTTCAATCTTCTTCAGGCTGTTTAGAGTCATTCGAGGACATCAGGACTGAAAACACCTCTACATTAAAGCAAACAAACAACAAACACATAAAAAAATAAAAGACAAGAACAGGCCCTAAGTCGCAGAGCCAACTCAACCAGCAGGTTCCAGGTTCCAGGCTGCACAAAATGTGCCAGGTTGTAAGGTGCAAGCCAGGGCAGTGTACAGTGACAGACATGACCAAGAGGTGGGGATGGGGTTCAAGAAGATGTGTGCTGCACATGATGTAGTAATGCCCAGGTTCCAATTGGAGACACCTCTGAAGGTTGATAAAACTTGCTGTTGAACTTTTTATTTAAAAACTATTTGAGCTGCCTTTGGGTGTTGCTTCCTTTGTATGCCTCATTGCTCATCTCCCTTCAGCTGCTCTGTTTCATGCTATGTTGTACTTATCCTGTCAGTTTTGCTGTCATTGACGCCGGCTCTGTTCTGTACCCCAGTAGGGGTCCAGTTGTTGCTCTTCCTGCCATAGGCATTCCCGTTTTCCAAATGGGAATAAATATTTATTTTAGTTGGTTACAGATTTAAAAGATAGAGAGTTTTGCTTGATTCATGTGATCACGATTTCTGTTTTTAAGACGGTAAAATGTTCTGAAAATGTTCACTGAGTAACAGATATTTTACAAGTAGATGGAGAAAAAGCACAAACTTGCCACATTTATGTCACCACCTTTTCCTGTTGAATAAAAAAAAAACAAACCTTTGGCCTTTGTAATCACATGCTGCAACTTTACCGGAAGACAGCTTATTGTTTTGAAACCATTCTGACTCATTTATCCTTTATCACAATGCCATCAGGATGAAAGTAGGCATACATATTTATCAGTGTGGGCGTGACTGAAGGTAGGACACTGGTAATTTGAAAAATGCCTGAGCTCTGTTTTTGAACAGGCCTGAGCACCATATTATTCCTGTTGTATGCTTCCTTTGAAACACTATGAAAGTCTCCTCTGCTAGAAGTTTATAACTGTTTTGAACCACAGTCATCATCATTTAGTTAATGAACTGATGACAAAATAAAGAGAACTCTTTGATGTTATTGGTTTCAGTTTCCTCAGTGAGTTGTTCAACATGTTTAAGTATTAGTTTGAAATATTGTTTCAGCAAATATTCAGACTGTTCACTTTATTATACTGTACTGTACTCTACAAGCTACTCATATTCAATAACATTGGCTATAGTCTACACACTGAATAATAAGTAAAATTAAATGGACTACCCAATAAACTGCTAAATGTCAGGGATTCTGAATACTTTCCACTGTGTCTAATGTGAATCATGTGATAACCATAACTTAAATATTCAGTTCAACTCAGTTTTATTTATGTCGCGCTAATTCACAACAACAGTTGCCACAAGGTGCTTTATATTGTAATAACAAGGCCACCTATGAGCAAGCAATTGGCCACAGTGGGAAGAAAAAACTCGCTTTTAATTGGGAGAAATCTCGGACAGAGCCAGGCTCTGGGGAGGGGCAGCCATCCGGTTGGGGTGAAAGGAATTTGCGCAATATTTCTAAAATATTGTTTCAGAGTGATGCTGAAAAGCTAATTCATGCATTTATTGCTTCCAGGCTGGATTATTTTAATTGATTATTATCAGGCTGCCCTAACAGCTCCCTGAAAAGCCTTCAGCTGCTACAAGGTCTTGAATAATCAGGCCCCATCTTATCTTAAAGACCTCATATGACCCCAGCAGAGCACTTCGCTCTCAGACTGCTGGCTTACTTGTGGTTGCTAGGATACTTAAGAGTAGAATGGGAGGCAGAGCCTTCAGCTTTCAGGCCCCTCTTCTGTGGAACCAGCTCCCAGTTTGGATTCAGGAGACAGACACCCTCTCTACTTTTAAGATTAGGCTTAAAACTTTCCTTTATAATAAAGCTTATAGTTAGGGCTGGATCAGGTGACCTTGAACCCTCCCTTAGTTGTGCTGCTGTTGAAAAACTCTGTTTATACCCCACTGTGCATTTAATCATTTTTATTATTAATCTCTGGCTCTCTTCCACAGCATGTCTTTTGTCCTGTCTCTTTCTCCTCAGGCCCAACCGGTCACGGCAGATGACTGCCCCTCCCCTCCCCTGGATTTTTTTTCAATTTCCACTCCCGCTAATTGCTTGCTCATGGTGGGCCTTGTTATTGGTGGGGTTTCTTTCTAATATTGTAGGCTCTTTACATTACAGGATAAATGCACTGAGGCAGCTGTTGGTTATTTATTGTGGTAAAAAGTGAAAAAAAACTCGACCTGTTCCTTTAAAAAATAATAATAATATAATAAAAATGTGAAGTTTCGTAGACATTTCTGTGTTATCTTTGAAAGAAAATCAGTTTGACGTATAGACTCAGTGAATGTTGCATCTATCAAGATCCAGGATATTTTCCCGGTGTCGTGATTTTGGCTGATGTGACCTTTTCTTGTCTGAGTCTTTGGGTTTTTAAAGTGGACTCTTTCTGACTCATCTGAAGTTATAAAATGAATGAACAACACCTGTCAAACATTAATGTCACAGCATAGCCAATAAAAGATAATGAACTACACTCTGAAATGCCAAAACACTTGAAAAACCAATGGAGCACCTTTCATACTTTGGCCAAATAATAGAAATATATTTGTAGAAATGTCAAGAGAATCCAAGCAAAATGATGTCGTGACTGGTTTGACACGAGCAGACGCTGTCGTGTTGTGTGTGACTTCTTGTACACTGTGCAGCACTGAAAGTAACCAAAGATGATAAATGCAGTTGAGTTACTCATTTAAATGCAATTCAATTACAAATTGCTGGCAATTACAGAAGGTTACATCATTTTAATTTACTTAAAAGCTTAGATGCACAACACATATGCTCATCAGATACTCTATTAGTTACACCTTGCTGGTACCTTTTAAAGTCAGAACTGTCTTGATTCCTCATGGCATGGATTCAGTAATGTGCAGGAAACATTGCTGAGAAATTTTGGTCCATATTGATATGATAGCATCACACAGTTGCTGCAGATGATGTGAATCTCTTGTTCCATCTCATCCCAAAGATGCTCCATTGGAGTGACTTCTGCTCACTGTGGAGCCCATTTGAGTACATTGAACTCATTATCAGAAGCAATCATCCAGAATGGCTGCCTACAAAGATCTGCTACATCTACAGCCAAACAAGATCACCAATGAGGACCTGCACAAGCCATGAGAACCAGATGAGATACAGAGCTGCCGAATCCGTTGGTTGGGATGTGCTCCGAAAGGAACAAAATTACCCTACAATGGATGCCATCAGGAGAAAAACAAACAAACAAAAATATGATGCCCGAAGACAACATGGGGCCGCAGAGGACGAGTGAGTGAGTAAAACCATTGTCATGTTCAAGACAGCAGTTTGATATGATTTGAGCTCTGCGTGAAGCAGCCATCAGAAGATGTTGTCCAACTTTGGTGAGCCAATGGGAACTATTTCCTGGTTTTAGGAATGCCCCCCTGGTGTGTTCTTTTGCTGCTGCAGCCCATGTGCTTCAAGGTTTCTCTCTAAGGCCACGTTCACTCTGCAGCCTGAAGTGACCTGATTTTTTGGCGTGGTCAGGCACATTTCCAAATATATGTGATCTCCTGTGTGAACGGCAAGCGAACCTTACTGTCCCGCATGCACAATAGAGGGTCTAGAAGTAAACATGGATGATCCATTGTTTTAATTCCTGTTCCCACGCAGAATAGAGACCTTCGCCGAGTATAAATGACGTGCAGGTTGAATAGAATACGACCCGCCCGTTCACATTCAGGTCCCATTTGAAAAGATTGGATCTGTGTTGTTCAGACTGGCATGAAAAGATGGGATACAGGTCGCATAGGAGTAAAAAAATCAGATTTGGGTCACTTCAGGCTGCAGTGTGAACATAGCCTAATACCAACACGGCATTTTCACTTAGAGAACTCAAGCTCAGTGTTTCCCAAAGTGTGGGATTTTCTGGTTTTTCAGTGGGATGCAGGACTCTTGACATTGGGAACCACTGCTCTAGCTCATTCTCCGTAAAGAGAATCCTAGAGATGGTTGTGTGGAAAAATTTCTGAAATGGACCAGTCCACCAATCACGGCACATCCTAAGTCACTGAAATCCTCGTTCTGCCCCATTTTGCTGCTCACTTTGAACTTCAGCAGGTCATCGTGGCTATGTATCAATGCCTAAATGCATTGATTTGCTGCCATGCAAGTTCATGCTATTCCGGTCTCCTGCTTTAATTTATACCTCTCTAGAGTCAATAGTGGCAGATTTACTGCAAAGCCATAAATTGACTCAACCACTTACTGCAGACAGATTTATGCATGTCTAATTTAATCTTCATCAGTAAATCAGCATTGTTCACATCATTGGAAAGCTAGATGTCATCCTAGTTAGTGTTGTAACTACTCCCACTCTTTCCCATCTAAGTTCTCTCGTATACTGTAGCTTCCTTAAAACTCTTACATAAGAGTGTTGAAGAAATGGTTCTCAGTCCTGTTACTGCAGTGGGATGTTTATTAGTAGAGTGTCTGGGAAGGAGCCTAGAACACTGGCATATACAACATTTATACAGAAGAAAATAGTAGTGGGAAGGTAGTAAACAATAGTAATCATTGATAAGACAATGTTTGCATATATTTATTTATGGTCCTTGAATCTGTTTAGAGAAAGTGATGCTGTAGTTTTCATTTATCTTTGTGTGTTGGTGTGTCATCAGCATTGTGAGTAAGACAGACACTATTACAGTGCATCATTTGTTTCAAAGGCATTTTTGTGTTAATCAACAGACTTTGCCTATGTTACTTCTCTTGGAAGATGCAGGTCAAGCTACTGTAGGTTACACTGCAGGGTATACAGCTGCGCTGGTACTATGGTACTATATATAACATTTTAAGGTAACAGTAGGTATGGAAGTAAGTTGGCAGTGACAGTTAAAAGACAAGGTCAAAGGAGAAGGTTCCTGGATTGAACCTCCTAGTTGGCTGGGACACTTCCTGGCTATAGATGCAGTAGTGTGATGTTTCTGTTTCTGCAGTGCACTGGTGCATCGCTCTCTCGCCCTCTCTGCCACAGTCTGATAAGCAGTTAAGGAAATGCATGGATGGATTTATATCAATCAGGAAAAGACTGTCAAAGCACAAAATGAAGTAATTCAGCAATAATGCTGAATACTTACAAGGTGAAATGTTGTCACTATAATAAAAATTACTCAGTTCCTGTTTTGTATTGTGTAATAAAAAGAGTTTGAATTTAATGAGTGTGACTAATCAGGTACATTGGTTTTTCATCTCAGGTTCAGGAAATGATAGATGGGATAGAAAAACAGCTAAATTGGTCCCTCTTACATAAAATGCTCTTTGTTTTCAGGCTTTTTATTCGGAATCACTGAATAACGATTCTCCTTTACCAGAGTTGACCTTTGTGAGCTTCAAAACAAAATATTCAAATAAATTAAAAATGGAAAAATAAAATAAAGAAAAAACCAGAAACACTGTGATTAAAGGTAGAAAAGGGATTAGGGATTTAAACTGGGTTTTAAGTCCTTACATTGTGGCTGTCAATCACTGATGTAAACAGTTCTGAGTACAGAAAATATAGTCACATGACCGGATTTCACCCCTATCCAATATTTACAGAGGGAAAAAAAAGTATGTTGTCTAAGATGAGAAGTCTAACAGGACATTTGTTTCCTTTCTGAGTTCTTAGAGCTGACTAAATTAATGACTTGCACACTTAGATTTTAATTGAATATTTTCTGTTAACTGGTCTCTTACAGTAATTAACGTGCCCCCCAAAAAAGACATATTTGGCACAAAACAATCAAAGGAGTGTTTTGCTGAAAAGTGAAGTAACTTAATATCTAGCTGTAATGATTAGAAGTATTGAGCACCACGGCAGCTGCACGTGTGTCATGGTGACACGTTTTTGTTTTGGCATTTTTATTAATGTTCTAAATAATCTACAGTCAAAGTATGAGCTTAGCTGTTTATCAGAGATTAGAATAATTATAATTAGGGCTAGACATACCACACACTGATTTAGCTGTTTTAACAAGCACAGACACTCTTAAAGGAAAGTAAATGTTCCTCTTTTGTGGTATGAATTAGCCAGAGGGCAGAAAATACTTACAGAACACAGATGCAAAGAAAAGATTTGCATGTCTTTTGCTCACCCACAACCCAGCTAGAAATATGATGATTTTAATCAATCAATTAATGATACTCCTGACCTTAACTTTGCCATCAACTTGACACGCTGTGTCTGGGGGAAGAGAAATGCGGAGTATAACCTAAACACCTTCTTGACAGTCGTGCTCGGAGGTGGAAACACGCTTTGGAGCTAAAGTCCCGTCTGAGATGTGTCAAACCTGTTGACCAACTAAAAGAAACGTCTCACTGCTGCGCTTGCCAACGAGTTTCTCCACTAAGTACTAAGTCATGTTTTGCTTTGGACTCAGATGCTTCTTTCACTCAATGGCATGCAAATCAATTCATAACTTCTGTGTAATGCGCTTTTTTCCGCTGGATATTTGGTTCCATCTCTCTCAATTAAAACGAAACTGCCATTAAAATTAAAGCCTAAATGAGAAAGCTTATAAACTCAGTGGGGAAACAAAATAATTTCCGCACTGTGGTCTGAGGGTGATGGTGAAGAAGCTGTTAACCTCCGCATTTCTAGGTTGAATAATTTGATAAATTAGACCTACTGTACTCAGCAACATATAAAACTACTTGTGATCAGACAGAATGTTCACAGTTCATTTAGTTCATTTAATCGTGTTAATGGACACAATGTTTCCAGTTTTTTTTTACATGCACTGTACTTGAACATTAAAAACCCACACAACACAGTCTAAAAGAGGCTTGTAAAAAAATCATGAAATTGTAACAAAGCAGTTTGTGTTAATAGACACAAATTGCAGTGCTTTGAGGCTGAAACAGCAATAACACCTACTTCAGGAAGACAGATGTGGCAGGAGTGGTGTAAGTCCCCTGTCGTTGACCTTAAAAAATGCAGTTTGAATCCTGGTTTCTACTCTGTCTTTGACATGTTTATGCACTTAAAGTCCATTTTCACAGTTTGGACAGCTTTAGGAAACATTCAAGGCCACATTATTCAAAACTCAACCTCACCTGGGTCACAAAGTCTGTGGAGTCTCAAACAAATAGTTGCTACAGGCTGGAATCACACATTTAAATGCATTAAATTAGTTTCACTGTCGTGACCCACTTGGCTGTCTTTGTAAAGAACATTTTGTGGTAATATGCATGAACAAAGAGATCCCATTTTGTGATTTATTTCACAATTTTCCAAAGGACTTTGCTCTACCAGGAAGAAACTGCCAGGACTCTCAGCTGTGACCAAATACCTGCAAAACTACAGGAGGTCTTATCAGAATCAGCTTTACTAGGTGCCAGTTAGCACAGCCGACCATGCTGACACTAAACATGTGTAATGTTGTGGACATGAACATTATAGCTATCAAAACATTAATATATTTACAGCACAACTGTGCAGTAAATTATATTTGTTTCATGTTTTACTGTAAGCATATGTATTGACTGAGGTTTAAATTAGCTTATTGTTTGACAACTATAAGCAGCTATATATTTTATTCTTTAAAAATACGCTCAGCTCTGACATGGAATTACTGCCTTGTTGATTTGTCCACTAAGCCTAAAGAAAACCTGCTCAGCCATGTAGGTTGATCAAATTCTATGACTTTCATATTTTATGTGGTTAATGTGTCAGCCTGTAAAAAGTGCTGTGAGCGATTTCGTTCAGTCATGTTTGCTGTGGTTACTACAATAAAATCATCACAAATATTGACCTTTAAAACTGTGATGTCACTAAAATTATGTATGTCAAGGTTTTGTCTGATGCGACCGAGTGAACTAACTATATTTCATATATTTCATACATATATTTCAGATATTTCATACAGTTAATAATAGCAATGATTAAACATGCTTCACATCACAGATCTTTGGTATTTCAGTTGTTTCTGTAAGTCGTGACCTCAGAGCCCCTTTGATTTACATCTGCTGTTAAGAGCACGGTTACGGAAACGGTTGCGCAGTGAAAGGTGAAACGTATTTGCATGATAAAGATAAGAGGAAGTACTATAAGAGAACATGCCAAAGATACATCATACAAGACGAATAGCCCTGCTGTATATTTACTTCATCGTGTTGGATGAAACTTTATACATTCTTTAGTCTTTCCTGATACAAGCTTGTTGCCATGGTGCACTTTGTCTCGTGTTGCACATTTTTGTTAATCAAGGGCACGAATTCTTGCTGCTGTCAAAAGATAACTAGACAACAGCTCATTTTGCTTGTTGTGAGTCTATTCAGCTGTGCAAATGGACATAAATCAAAAGCTCTCGAAAGCAGGCCGAGCCTACGGCATGTGAAACGCCTATGGTAGATGTTTTACACAAAACAAATAGCATTTTATTACGTCACTTATATTATCTGGCTGCAATAAAGTAGGGTGCATTCCCTGCATTAGTACCTCAGCTGTTATTTGTAAAGCTGTGAGAAACCATGAGCACGAGTGATACTCGGGGGAGAAGACGAGGTATGGCCGAAGCAGGCCGTGACCTGTTCCCACCCAACACAATGGGAAAGCCAAGTGAAGGGTTACGTATATAACCAGAGTATATAACTAGTTCAATCTTTTTTTTATTTATTTTTACAGAAACCCAACTTTGTCATTCTCGTCCCCAAATGCATTTTACCAACTAAAACTGTAATTATCTAAAATTTTTATCAACAATTAAGAAATTTAAAACTTTTTTAATCAACTGAGAGTCATATCAGACCTTATTTTACACTTGAATGTGGTAATAAATCGGTTTCTGTACCACACAAATGTAAGTAACGGTCTCCGTAATGACTCTTTAGATTCTGAATGCTCACAAGTAAGTTTCTCTGCTTTCGCCACGAAAGGTTTAATACTAGACTTTGAGCTTTTTTTGTTGAGTAGAGCTACCTGCTGCAGCTGGAATCGGGGCTGCTGGAGGGAGCATAAGATAACCAAAACAATAAAATTGTAAGCCAGGTAAACAGCATTGCGAAACACATGTGGAACTGATGGAAAATGTACAGCGAGTGTCACAACAAGCAATTTAATTAATGCTCCTCTTTAGTCTGAAGGATGTGTCGTCCATGTTTTCTAAAAAGAGCATCCAGTTTTTTTTATTTGTCTGACCTCAGAACAGTTTTCACTTTGCTGGTGGCATTTCTGGATCACTTTCATATATGGCTTCTTCTTCACTTTAGAGCTTTAAACCTGCACAGGTGGATGTAATCTAATACCATCTCGTACCCAGCTTTCTTCACATCCATTGCTGCCATTAAATTCAGAATGAGCTGCTAATTTTTATAAAAAAAAGTAAAATGTCTCAGTTTAAACATTTGACATGTTTTCTGATTTGGGTTCCTGAGATTTACAAGTCCTTTTTGTTTTACTGTTTGTTTCTTTGTTGGACACTTCAACCACCAAGTTGATGCTTACAGTATAATAAGAACTAATATACACTTTTATATAGATGCCACTCAGTAGTCATACCTTTAAAACATGCACAATACCTTCTGTGGAGACGTGTGCAGTGTCACAAGCTGAACTTACTGTGCCCTCTGTTGGCAACCACATATCAAGGGCAACAACTGCATGTTTTTCTAGCTGGGTTATTATCTGTGAGACTGTTGAAATCCTCAGAGACAATTGCAATGTGTGAACTTAGATTAGTGGTGAAAAAGAAAAAAGAAAACATCTTGCATGGCATTGAAAATAATTGGAAATGATTGCAGTATCCATGAAAGAAGGATATTTATTTGTTTCTTTTATTGTGGTAAATAATAGCAGTGATTCAGTGCTTTATCAAAGGCTATAGATGGCATCATCTGCCTCTTGTTATATGACTGTGTTGAATATTGTGCCCTATGAAAATGATGTTTTTAAGGTTGATTGAATGGTTATTGGAGTGGTAATTGTTCATTTGCATGCAATCAGGAGCTCCATCTTTTGTATTTTGAGTTGAGCTAGAAACAAATATACTTTTATAGCTATTAGAATTTAGCTGCAATACAAAATATAGACTCTGAGTGGGTGAAAGTTCACGGATGGATTTGGTATTTATAAGCTGCCTTCTGTAACACATCATACAGGCAGGGCTTAGGTGGGATTCTTTACTTAAAATCAACATTTTCTCAGTTATCTTCATTGGTTGTGCAGGTTAGCCAGAAATACCACCAGGTTGCAGAGTGGTAATTTAAACACTTACATATTTAGGATTAGGCGTAGGACGGAGCTGAAATAATGAAGCTAGGCCAGCTGGATCTTCAAGTTGGTGTAAATTGCATTTGTGTTATAGAAACGTGTCAGAGGGATAAATTTAAAGTTGTCACCGAGTGATAATCACTGCAGCTCTGCAGAAGTTTTCCAGCTGAAGCCACGTTACTGTTTTTGGTTTTCTGCCTTTGCTTTTCTAATTCACTCTCACCACTTTCAGGAGCGGCCACAGCAGGCAGCTGTTTTCAGCAAAAAAAGGTTTAAAAGCACTCAACACTGAACGGCAGACAGACAAATTTACCAAATAGCGAGCGAACACACGTGGAGCATTGAGCTGCCAATGAGCCAAATTTTTCCCTCAGGAGTTAGAGGAGCCCGAAAAAAACCTCAAGAAGGCCACAAACAGAATCTGCAACCTCGGGTATGGTTTAGTGACTCGGCTTGTGGGAAAAGCAGCCAATAGCAGGCACCTAGTGTTGCCAGCTAAAAAGCTGAAAACCTAAACTGTTACCTGATTGTTTTGACTGCATTTCAGCAAATCCAATCTCGCTCTAACTCTTCACACAGGCTGCTTATCTGCATGTCAACAAAATCCTTTCCCCTCTCTCATAAAGTGAGAGGTGAGGTATTGAGAAATTATTAAAAAAAACTACAAACAGCAGGTGGTGTTATGTATTTTATTTTATTTTTTTAAAAAGGCAGTTTTATGGTGTGCACTCTGAGGAAAGAGACCGTGGGTGCTTTATCACATCTAATAGGGAAAGCCATGAAAGGACTGAATAAGAATCACAATTTCCAGCATATGACTTAAAAGATAAATAGTCTTTGAGGAGAGAATAAAAATGAAGTAAGTAGGCCATTCAGTGGATTACAGCGCAGCCTAAATATTTATACAGAACAATGCAGAAGTTAGTCTGTTTAAAACGGTATTAACAGAGCAGATAAGGTGGTGATGGTGGGAACAGGAAAGCCTGGTGTGTCATGCGTGAATGAACTGAGCGCGTGCACGTAACCTTGCTGTCAGAAAGAGTGCACAGCAGACCAAAGAGTGTCTCGGCTGAGGGCACGTGAAGTGTGAAAGATGTGAGCACAGAGGTTCTTCACTGACTTAATGTTTATTTTTGTTTTCGGTTACACGGGTCAACTCCTGTAAATGAGCTCTATGTGATGATATTTGCATAATGGCACAAAAAAAATTATGATCATTGGTAAAAGCCGGTTTCTTTTATTTCTTTGGGACAGTCGAGATAAGGTTTTCAAACGGCAGCAGTGAGCATGTGAGCAGCCTTCTGAGAGCATTTAAGGTGATGCTGTGAGATGTCACAGTTCGGTTCGAATTCCCCTGAGGAGCAGACCTATGTGGCTCCGTTATTCGAATCACCAGAAAGGTAATTCCCAAAGAGGTATTAGTTGAAAAGAAGAGGTGGCAGGCCTTAAAACCTATCTGCAGCAGATGAACTGTCTGAAAGCCATGTCCGAAAGAAATAGACCTGACACAGGACCTGAAAGCAGCATCTGGCCCCTCAGTTGATCCGTCTATTGTTTGTCAAAGGCTCAGCAGAAATGGCCTCAGAGAGGGTTGTTAAGAAGCCATTCTTAAGGAAGGGAAACGGGGAGGATAGGCTGAGGTGTGCCAAATTAAATCAGTGCCAACAGGTTTTATGGAGTGAGGAATCCACATTTTGTTCCAAATCAAGTCTGATGACCTGTCCAGGGTGTACGCTGCCTCTATGACAGCTGGGATAGATGGATGTTTTAAATCATCGACGGATTGTATGGAGGAGGTCAGGAGGGAGGTACAAGAGTGAGTTTCTACAGGCACCTGGAGGCTCGGTCGTGGGTTGGGGCTGCATTTCCCTGTTTTTGCCTGCCTCACTGTATTTAATTCAATTCAATTTTATTTATACAGCGCCAAATCACAACAAATAGTCACCTAAGGGCGCTTATTTTTACATTTGCTAGCACATGATTCGATAAGTTGCTGCACTGATTTCCCCCGATTAAAGCTGCATAATTGATTAGATCTTAGAGCTTCTGACTTAAGTGCTATAGGCTGCTCAGGCTGCTGCGAGATTTCAAAAATGCACTGATCACTTCTCCTTCATTGCCCACCCCCTCTGTGTTATTCATAGTTTCTCTATACTTTACTTTTCTCTCTTTTATGTCATTTCAGCCTCCTTCTGGCTACCTTAGATAGTTGCACCTTCCTGAGCCTGGTTCTGCCAGAGCTTACTGCGCAATGGGCCAACTGGGTTCTTCTAAACACAACCACCTGCCTCACATTTCTCCCCATCATAAAAACGGGGAGTCTTTCTAGTTGTACAGAAAACTCCTCCAGGCAGATGGGTTTATTAAGAATTGATAAATCACAACGCATTGCACATACCAGCTCTAATTATGCTGATTTGTTGAATTACAGCCACGTTACAAATAAGTCAGTATTCTGACTGAATGAAAATTAGACATCGCAAGGCACACAGTACTTTCCAGCCAAGATTTGAAACCTAAGGTTAACTGTCAGATGCAACTCCGGTAGCTGCACTGTGCATACTTAACATATGGTTAAATAATTTCTTTAGAGCAAAACTTATACTGTAGGTATTTATGTAGGCTTATGCTCACCTTTAAATCTAACTTTGATATGAGCACACACACGTTTACTCTGTGGTTCAACAGGTGCTTTTCTGGGTGAATACAGACAGTATTTAGGGAGTTTTGGAGTCTGAGGAGTGAAGCCAGTGCAAAAGTGCTTTAAACCTGCTGATGGCATCTCATGGGGTTGCAAAAAAAAAAGGTCAGTTTGAATAGAAATCTAGAGGGACAATGACCCTTTAGCCCCCCCTCTGTCTGACCTCAGGAAACTCTTTTTCTAATGACTTTAGAGTCTCAGTTGGTAGTTTCAGGTTTTATTAAATACATCTTGCCATGCCTTATGAAAAGGATGATCTTCGTTGGAGTAAAAAATGAGGATAAAGAAGGGAATGCTGCACAGCAGACACGTCACTCTGGTTTTGGCTTGGTTCAACTTCCTTCTACTGTCCAAAGATTTGTATCCTGATTCAAAACTGGCTGTAAATTGGCACGAATGGTCGACTGTCTCTCCATGTTAGCTCTAGGATGGCCTGACTCTCACCCAGTGCGGTGTTCGGTCCTCAATAAGGCTGACTTAAGTAGCAAGTGAACAGGAGACTAGGTGTTCAAACCCAATTCTACTTTGATTTGCTTCTTCAATTCACAGCTGTGCTTCAGTAACCATAAGTTCCATGAAAGATAGCTCATGTAATAAAAAATTAGGTGAGCTACATGAAAAAAAGTGCCTCGGGTTTACATTATAGCTGGCAAGTGCAGATGAACAATCCACTGAGAGAAAAGAAGAGGACGTGACTGCACTCCTAAATGAGCAACTTGAAACTGAGCTTGCCACCTGAAGCCCATCGCATCATCTAAACCATGGAAAATAAACCGATTCCAGAACACAGCTGCACCAACACATCTTAAATGAGCCCCACACAGATATTCTTTGGCTCTTACATCCAGATTAATTGTGTTTTTCATTCAACAAATTAATGACTTTCTTCTTTTTTTTTTGACAAAATTCGATCTTTTAAATATTTTCATTTCTAGCCTCATGTGCTGCCTTTTCCTGTAGTGGGCACTCTATGAAACATGACCTACTTACTATCATTTTAACTGACTCACTTTCTTTCTTGCTTATGCCGTCCTCTGTGCAGGGAAAGCCTTCATTTGTACCTGCTTGGAGCTTTATGCTAGCTCATCTCTCCACAACGGAGCTCTATGGAGAAATTAGAATTCAATCCAGCAATCCAGCAATCCAGAGACTCACTGATGCAATCCGGCAACATAATTGTTCCTGCTGAAACAACACCCCCGCTGTCTTAAAAACACACTGTTAACCCTTAAGTGAAGAAAAACAACAGAAGCAGCCTAAAGCTTTATATTTTCTAATTCTAATCTCCTGCAATTACCGCCAGCAGCTGAATGTGATCAGCATGTTTTAAAATACAGACATGAACCTCTTTCTTTCTTTTTTTTTTTTAATGAATGAAAGCTATGGAAATGAATGAAAGTGTAGGCTAGCCTAAATGAATTAATTAAGCAAATGCGTGATACCAGGATCCCCCCACTGCCACCCCCCTCCCCCCTCTCCCTCCCCCCTCCTCCACATCTTCCCTGTTAATCTCTGTCGGAAGGGAACGTGGCTGCGGCGCAGTCCCCTCCTCTGTGGTCCCTCCAAGCATCTCCGTCTCTCAACCGCCGACCAGAAGCGCCTCAAACAACTTTTGCATTCAGCTGCTTTTATTTTTTTCTCTCTCTCTTATTTTCTTCGTTTCGCGATGTTCGATTCGTTATTTCCAATCATGACCGCACAGAGAGCGCACAGTCACACGCGGCTTGCAGATCAGCAGCTTCGAGGTGAGAATTTATTGCTCCATTTATATTAAATATTTCTTTTTTAAAAAGTTTAATGCTGTTTCAGTTTTATCTTGTTTTATTCTGCATTCCTCCATGTTTAGTTCGTTGTATGTATTTAGTCTGCTTTTGCTTTTTTGACTAATGCTTAGAAGTATTGGACAATGCACAATTAACAAAAATCAACTTAAACATCAAAGTGTTAACAAACCTTTTACAATATGTTTTAGAGACACCTCTCGTTGAATCCTTTTATTAACCACAGGCTGATTATTATTCCTCATAGATATGTTGGAGAAATATGATGCTGAACTCTCGTTAAGGTTAATTCTCATAATGCTGCCCATACCATATTAGGCTAATAACCTTCGACGTACAGAGTGATGCATGAGATTTGGCCACATAATTAACCTTTCAGAGGAAGTCATTAGCATCTATCAGTGCCGTGTGTGTAATGGTAATTATTCTCAACAGTCATCAGCTGA
>VOQJ01044795.1:0-17182 GCA_015052665.1 Apistogramma diplotaenia | reverse complement strand
TGTTTGGGATGCCCTTGGAGATTTATGACCTGTGGCAGAACTATCCATTCCCCTTCGGTGAGGGCGGCTGCTACTTCAAAACGTTCCTCTTCGAGACGGTGTGCTTTGCCTCCATCCTTAACGTCACAGCTCTGAGTGTGGAGAGGTACATAGCTGTGGTGCACCCACTCAAAACGCGATACCTGTCCACTAACCAGCACGCCAAACGGGTCATCACCATTGTGTGGGTGGTGTCGATGATCTGTGCGATCCCCAACACCTCGCTGCACGGCATCTTCTACCTGCCAGAGAGAATGGAGGAGTCAGCTATATGCACTGTGCTGAAACCTTTGTGGATCTATAACCTGGTCATGCAAATCACAACTGTCTGCTTCTATTTTATACCCATGATGGTTATTAGCATGCTGTACTTAGTCATGGGCCTACACTTGGGGAGAGAAAGGCGGCAGTCCAGTGCGGACCTGGGAAAGAACTGTTGCAGCACTCGAAGGAAGATGCGAGTGGAGAATGGCCGCAGGAGACAGGTCATCAAGATGCTTTGTGAGTTTTTTTCTCTCTCTTCAAAAGGCGAGCGTTCCTCTATCATGCTGCTCTGACTTGAAAGCATATCTCCTTTAATCTGCATTGTCCCTGCCAAGGCATGAGCCCACAGACAAAACATGATGAAAACAGAGAGTCAATAATGACAGAGGATTATCAGCAGTTTGCATGGATCATTTAGATTTTGTAGGGATTCCTTTTGAGTAGCGCCCCCTAATTCTGCAGCTCCACAAGATTACATGTTAGTACAATTTAGTCCCTCCACCACACTGGAAGAGCCTTTCACTGCAGCTGTTTGTTCTTATGTTGAGGAATTGCCTATTAAATCCACCAGTAAAGAATTCTCACACCATGAATGGCAAAAAATAACACTGGGCGTCGATATGAAAACCCATTTTCTGAAGCAGCTGGCAATTATTGTGAGAAGTAAATTATCAGAATATTCATTATGAGCACAATTAACAGGGCATTAGTGGTAATTTCACAGGAAATGTCTGGATTTTTGTCAGAGCTCCTCTCGTGGGTTTGGAGTGGATTGGACCTCGATTGTAAATGTCACTGTCATTGTTTTTGCACAACAAATCATAATTTAGAAGCATAGACATTGTTATGCTTTTGTTTGCAAACCTGAACCAGATTTGCAGCAAACAAACAAAAAAATCCCCACCCACAACCACAGTTTTAATATCATATCTTCTATCATACTGTATCTTATAATTTAAGACAGTTTTTTTACTTAAAATAAGTGACAAGTATCTTTTATTACAGGAAAAGGCCTAATGGATGAAGTTATATAAAGTCCTTTTTTTCAGGTTTCAAGATTGTTCCTAATTCTTATCTTTTCCATCTCTAGAGCACGTTGCAATAATTCTATATATTCAAGAATATGTATTACATTTGATCTAAGAGTTATTTCTCCTAAGCACGTTTTTGCAGGGAAACTGTAGAGTTTTCTCCTAAGCTAACAAAAGTTATATTTATGTTCAATATTCCTCTCCAAGGTGTGAAATTTGAATTCATGGGGTCTAACAGAAGTGCTGAATGCATGTTCCTTTCTTTAAAAACATAACAGCAAGCGGTTTGATTTTCCTGTGCCTTTGTTGGCTCAGTGCAGCGCGTGTCTCTGTGCAGGTACGTTCGGTACAACTGCAGGAAATAAAGTAAACAGGTACAAATGCCTCCGCAGCACTGCTACATGTGTGAAGCATCGCAGGAGACCTTTAAAAGAGGTGTTTCCCAAAGCATCCCAACTGATGTTCTTTGAAGATTAGAACTTCATATCTGTGAGCAGATAACTTCACAAAAAGTGCTCTTTTTGATTTCCACTCAATAATAAAATTTAAAGGGTTTAAAGTTAATTAGACACAAGGCTTTCTTTTAATTTTGAACATCTTCAAATATAAAGCCTGTGTTCTTCACAGTGCTTCCTGTATCATTGTAAGTGTGCATTTTCATCTAAAACGGGGCTTACAGGCAAATAAGTTCTGGTTTCAGCGTTTGCCAAAAGTGTTCATAGGATATTTGATCTCCTGAGATGCAGAATAGTTAATTTCAACTTGTGCCTCGAAGTTTCCAAGCAGATCAAACACATCAGTCTTGACTCAGTAAAATATACACGTAATAATTATCCAAAAGAGAAAAATTTGGTTTCATGGTCTGAGTATTTCATTCAGGTAAATATAGGTTTGATGAAGAGCTGGAACCAGATGATTTAGAATATTAATATGATTCTGAACTGTAAAAATACAACTTTCAAAGTTTAGATTAGAGAAAATGCTAAAAACAAAGCGGTGTGTTAAGGACTTTAAAACTCTGTAGTCTGGAACAGAAAGAAACCGAGTGCTAAATGTCATATTTAGAAATGTAAATGTCTTGGCAGTGTGTTGAGTGCCATATGTCCACCATCACAAAAAGCCAAACACTGCCTGCGCCTGCTGGACCTCCTGCTGGGAGAGCCCCCTGAGAGCATTATGCCCGGATTACTTGGCAAGAAATGTAATAGTGCTCCAACAATGTTGAGCATCGTCTGCTGCACGGAACGAAACGTTTACATCTGCCTATGAATAGTCCTTAAAGCCCCAAATTATTAAGACTTATTACACATGTTTGAATTTGTTTCTAGTCTTTTCTGCAGACTAAGATTCTGGGTTATGTTGAGGGAAGCTCATTGCTTCTGTGTGCTGCTGACAGATTGTTGATGATGAAGTGCAACATTTGCTAAACAAGATTCTCAGTCATAGGACAGTGGTATGCTGAATTTCCATTTTCAAGAATCTCTTGACTGATTTGTCTTAAGGGCATCAATAACTAATCTGAGTATTATATTATTAGAATTTCTGTGTGTGTGTGTGTGTCATGAAGTTTATTTATCTTTCTTACCACCTTATTCTCCTCCCCAAAGCTGTTGCTGCGAGCTGTCTTTTGTCATATATTGATGTTTACAAAGAACAAAATAAAGAAAATAAGAGCATTTACTGTAAGCACAATGCATGAGCTAATGGCGCTAAAGTGATTGGAAAGGAACATTTTCATAGTGACATGCAACTAGCTAACAAACCAGACCAAAGAGCAGCCTTCAGGCTGACAAATCTGTGCGAAGTCAGCAGCATATGACAGAATAACACTAATTTAAACCCTGGGACAAGAACACATTTATGTTGTTTAAAAACATATATTTTCAAAACATGGATGTGGATGTGGCACAGTAAGCTGATTTCTAGTTTTAGTGGTTCCAAACACTGGAATAAAGCCCCTTGCAGGATAATTAATGTAGCGTGTAAGCAAAAGAAATTCTCTGTATATCATTTAGAAGCGTTTGTCTCATCCTTTGTGAAATAAGCTCTTTGTTTATTAAACAGCTATTCAAATACAGTTAAGTAAGGAAATGTCTTTATGCTTGGATTGTTAAAAATTCACAATTCATAAATGCTGCATTTTCATGAGGACCCACAAGCCAAAATGATTAGTAACCAGGTGTTTAATTTTAATATTGAATATATTGCAAAAAATGGCCATGAGTCTGTTTTTTGTTTCTCTCTCCAGCAATCGTGGTGGCGGTGTTTGGAGTCTGCTGGGCACCGTTTCACATCGAGCGTCTTCTGTGGAGTTCCATCAGCCAGTGGACTGACTTGATGCACAGCATTTATCAATATGTCCACATTGTGTCAGGTGTCTTCTTCTACCTCAGCTCTGCAGTCAACCCTATCATCTACAGTCTGCTCTCCACACGGTTCAGAGAGTGCTTTCGGGAACTCGTTTGCTCCCACGGGGAGGACAGCAACTCTGTCAGAGACTCTCCGCCTTTCCCTAAAATCTTACTGGAGCCCTCCATCTCAAGTTCCAGAGCTCAGGCTGAGGGGAAAAACTCCAATGCTTTCATCCCTTTGCTGTCTACTAACATGACACTGAGTATGGACACTGAAATCCTCACGTGTGCTTGCAAAGAGACAATATGCAAGACCTCTGTGTTCTGATATTTTATTTGAATAAGCTACAAAGCAGCTGGTGCAAAAATACTTTAAACCAACAGATGAACATTTTGGAAATGAGGGTTATTTGCTTTTGAACTTTGCTGACATGATGCTGTATGATAAATGCTAAAAAAAAAGAAAGAAAATGAGCTTTGCTTAGAATTAAGATTTGAAACAGGAGAGCACAAACAGGCTGTGTCCTAAGGTATGGAAATTTATCGTTAATGCTTTTATTAACACTGGCTCATCTCACATTTGCTTTTACAAGAATAAAACTGCAGAGGAATGAAGTGCTGCCTAGGAATACAGTCTAGACATAATCCACTGCATAACTTTCTGTAAAATCAACTTGTTTTCATGTTTGAGTTGAACAGATTACTGCGACAATAGCATTTCCCTAAGAAGAGATAATTTGGAATCTATTGCAAAATCCTGACCGTGCAAATGTAAGAATTTTTGGAAGCTAAATTCTCGTGAGGACAGAATCGAGTCCAACACAAAGCGTGACTCTAAAGGAGGCTGTTAGTGGACCCCCTGGGGTTTGGTGCTGGAGTCAAAAGATAGCTGATGAAAGCTTTGGAAGAATGGTGGTGGATGTAAGGTGGGGATCTGGAGATGTGAAGTGCACAGTGACAGATTACAGTGAAGATAAAGAATAGGAACTAGTGGCTGATTGGCTCGGAGAGCGCAGATATCACCAATTAAGCACCAATTAATTTTTTATGATGATTTAGTCTAAGAAAAAAGCAGTAAGAATACCTGATACCGCTAACAGGAAAGGAGGCTGAATGTGAACAAAAACACCTTTATTATTGAAAAGATACATAAATATTAAAGGTGAAAGGCAGATTTTTTTTTTTACTCTTGAGAGCCAGGCTAGCTGTCCCTCTATATTTACAGTCTTTAAGCTAAGTGTAGCTTTTCTGTGGCTCCGGCCTCGTATTTAACAGCAGTGTTAAGGATATTCTCGTGCTGAGAAAGTGAATAAGACAAGTTTCAAAAATATTAAACTATTTTCTTAAACTCCATACATGTCCTTAAAGAGCTTGTATGTAATTTTTTTATTTGTTTGTTTGCAGATATGAATTATATTGTTCAACAGTGCCTGCACCTTTATTCAACAGTGCCTGCTGTCTTACTTTGTAACTGCTGTATGGCCTTATGTGGGAAAGGAGGACTGTCAGGTCCGAGCTGAACGGTTACATGCTGTGATTGAGTTGTTGTAGAAAAATAAGTCTGCAAAAATAACTTGTGTAGTTCTTCATGTTTCAGTGGGACAAAGAATGTAATAATTTACTGTGAGCTTTTGCTAATCTTGTTTTTTTTTTTGTTCTCTTGTTGCATGGCGACCTGGTAAGCTGTTGTTGACTGTGATTGCAAACATGAAAACTGATTATGGCTATTGTGTAATGACTAATTTAAAAGCAAAATAAACATTGAGCATATAACATAGCTGTTATATGTTTGAACTATGTAAATGCTGCTGACATATGATTAGAGTGCTGTTACTTTGATTGTCGAACCCTGAATATAGTCCCCTTGTGATAGTGATTGGTTGAATGTATCAGCTCTTAAAGTGTCTTAAAGCAAGTTGTCCCAGTTGCCAAGCTACAGTATGTAACCTGCCCCTATGTTACTTGGCCTGTAATATGCGGTAATCTTCATCGACACCACCACACACTACAGGCTGCAACACCAGAGTGGTTCATGTTTTCTCCACGTTTTTGCTTATTTAGAGGCTGTAAGGTATCCTTGATCCGATTGCTTCTGTTAGACCCACTGGCTTTCCATCAGGTTGTTTTGCACTCTGTTTTAGCTATGAGGAATTACTGTTAAAGCAGGACGGAGGGGCACTGTACACACACACCTCCTCAAATATACTGACATTTGTTTTCATGGTTGGGAAACTTTAACAAATTGCCCGATCCACTAACAAGTCTGAGCAATGGTTGAGAATCAGCGCATGGTATAAAAAGCATGTTTTTTGTTTGTTTTTTTCCAGGACACTGCACATGCTAAATTATATTTTTGCATCCCGCTACTCGTCGGAATAAGCTTTAATCTGTCAGCTGTGACAACACTGAATTGCAACGCAGAATGAATGCCAGTTTCAATATTTCATCCGGCGGGATGAAATGGATACAGTAGGCAGGTTTGCATTCACATTCACTCACTTGCACACATTGGACTGGATGCATGAACGCTAAACAACACTTTCAATACCTATTTCATTTCCATAACATTCTCAGACAAGCTATCTAATACAAAACAAAACATTGGCCTTTTCAATATGAGGGTTATTTTTATGCTTTTGAACGCATTATCTTCTTCAAAGTGGAGCATTCATATTCATATTGGTGTTAGAGGTCGGAATGGATTGGAGTCCATTTTTAGGGATTATACAGGAGAGCCACACAAGCACCCAGAAGTGTCACTGTCCCTAATCGCCTCTTACTGTGGAGCAAAATCAATTTGTGCCTTACTGACATGTCACTGCATGCTGCTTTTAAATCATCAGTTTAAAATCTGTGGCGGCAGCTTATATTCCTGTTTGCCATTTAAATCTCCTGCTTTTACCTGCCAGAAGTGAAGTAAGTCAAAGGCATTCTTCAGGGACAGATTAATATGTATGAGTGACACATTTCATGCAACTTCAATCACAGTTCAAGAGTCGAATACAAAATGAATGCAAATGCTCATGTAAATGGCCACAATAAGGGTGGTTCTGCAGTTCTCTTTGATGAAAACTCGAGAACAAACAGATCACTACAATGAGAAATCTAAATGAAGGGAGGAAAAAGACACGAGCACTCTCACCACAGTGTGAATTGTTCAGTTCTCAAGTGTAAAGAAGGGCCAGCATGAGAAGGACATTCATATACTCATATACATTCAGATACAATAGATTTTCTGTGAAGGGCATTATACAGTTGGTGGAACACGATGCCACGCTTATCTGTGCTCTCTGTTCATCAAGTGCAGTCACGTCTGTGACCTCTAGAATAATCTCATCATCTCACCTAAGTCACGTCAGCGTCTGCTTACGGTCACTCGCACGTCACGAGGACACAACATTCGTCTTTAGGCCACAGCGTGGTTACAGTTCAGCTGGTGAAGGTCGGCCTCCGGGGTATTCTGACCACGTTATACGTGTTCAGTCCTGGTGCATCGAAACCAGGGGCCAAACCCTGCTTATTGAACACATAGAAGTTAAATAACTGGCCATCTTGGGCTTCCAGGGATACCGAAGCAGTGCCGACCCGCAGAACACAAGGGTACTCTTTTTCAAACATTACCCTAAACACACGGTCAACCAGGTAGTTAAGTTTTATTGTCCTGTACTTCTCTGGGATCAGCTCTTCAATCTGAGGGCCAAACTGCTGCATGATCAGGACTCCGTCCGGCCCGACTTTGATCTCATAGAAAGTGATGTTGCTGTAAGTGAAAAATCCGATGTAAGGATCTGGGTTTGGTGGAGCGGTGAGGACCTTCTTGGCCTCTCTGAAGGCTTTCTCTATTGCCGGGACAATGTGGCTGTAGGCCTTTATGACCACGTCCTGTTTCTGAGACCGGCTGCCTGCCATTAGTACCACTAGGCCGAGTTTCAGTCTGGGAACCAGGGAAAAAGTGGCTGAGTAGCCATCCAAATCCCCATCTTTACGCAACACTTCATAGCCCTTCAGCTCATTCACCTCCCACGGTGTTCCCGTACGGTTGGCAAAGTAATCCTTATCACATCTAAGGAGCGGGGTCAGCATGATCTTCAAAGAGTCTGGCTCCAGCAACTTGCGATGATAAGCACCCAGCAGCATCATGGCGAGCTTGGCCAAATCTGCAGCTGTCGAGAACATCTGACCAGAAGGCCGGTACCAGCCGAGATCATAGAGCGGGGCTGGTTTTCCATTTGAGTACACACCAACAGCCAATTGGCTCTGCATCCCTGGGGTGAGGTCAAAGCTGGTGTCTTCCATTCCCAGCCGGTCTAGGATGTTTTCCGTGATCCATCGCTGATAGTCAGCTCCTGCCACTCGCTCTGCCATCACATGAGCGAGCAGGGAGAACGCCAGATTGCTGTAGTGGCATCTGGAAGAATAGAGATAAAAAGCATTTTGATGAAAAAGAATAAATTGTATTTCATGTTGAAGCTTTTCTGAAATAGTCCATGTAGTTTAAGTGAGTGAGATGTGTGACCAGAGCATGCAGGAGGCAGTGCAAGTAACGCAGCAATAATAACTGCTCGCACGGTGGTGCAATACAACGTCACGCACACTTTTTACGATGGAGCTGCCACTTTAAAGACCACGTTTCTCACATGCACCTTTTGGATGAAGTCTAAAAAAAATTCAGTCCCACAGTGCATGTGTAAAACTGGCAATACATGCTGAAAAAAGTGCAAATAACTGCTCAGGCGCAAGCAAATCAGATTTCAGCACTTCTTAAACATCTTGCTTTTTTAATCTGGACTAAAGCCAAAGTGTAAAAATGCCAAGTTTCTTCCAAATCTTACAAGACTGATTATTTATTGGCTGGAATCAGTAACTTCTTCGATTAAATAAAAATACAATGTGGCGTGTGAGATATTAACTTCACTTGAGAACACTTCTCTAATTAAAGGTCAGATATTTTACCAATCAGTGTAACATGTCCTGACAGGTACAGTATGTGGAAAGATCTGAGCCAATTAAACTTGACATTTAATTATATAACCTCCCCAGGTAAAAATCTATGTAGTATCAAATGTGAGGCATTGTAATCACAGCGCTCTCATGCGGGCAGACTGTAGTTCTCATGTAAGGGATCAGTAACGGAATAATATTTTTACACTGCAAGAACACCCATTTGCTCGGTCAGAATTTGATGATGTCAGTACAACAGAATAAATCATACTTGGTGCCTGGATCTGCGATGAGGACGTCATCTTGTAGGAGATTGATTGCAGACTGAGTTTTCCCTTTCCAAAGCAGATTTGTAGCCCGAAGCCGCCTGGGCAGCCCTGGATTAAACAGCAGTTAAATAGTGTTAAGTCATTAAAAAAACCAAGTCAAATTAGTTAACAAAAGGGTGAATTGTATTAGTATGCATTAGTCTTCTCAAACATGCATCTTTGCTTTATACTTCTTTACTCTAATGGCTAATTTACCCTGTAACACCACTTTCTTCATACATAACAAATTCAGTCTTCACTATAAATAATTACTATGTTCAGCCAGTGTAGCCTGATGACAAATCTTGAGATGTGGTTGGATTTTTAAAGACCCATCATCCTTCCTTGCCCCAGATGTGTCCGTCATATTTTAATTCATTAAGCAAACTGAAGTGTTATTTACTGAAGACTTGTTCAGATAAACAGGTTCCTGTTGGTGCACGGCCAGTGCTTAATGGATGTCACAAATCTAAACAGCTCCTGAATGTTAAGTATTTTTACTGAAAGTAGCCCGAGTGCAAACAATGAAAATAACAGGTGTTTAGGATTAAATCAGAAGAAAATGATGGCTTTAGATGACAGAAAGAGATGTCAACCCAGACAGAGCTGTAATCTTCTTGTTCTTCATTCAGTGTTTGTCAGAATATATCAGAAACCAGTAGAAACCAAAGCCATTTCCTAAAGACATCTTTCTATTACTAAGCTGTGTGAACAGCAGTTCAAAATCCAGACATACTGAATTTGTTATGTTTTGAAAAACACCAAATTCTCCATCATGACACAGTAATGGCAGCTTTACTGCCATTCGGCTCATTAGATGAACCATATAAAAGAACATTAGTCTCCAGAAATATTGTTGCAGGAATCAAGCGTGCAGAAAGAGCCTTTGTTCCCCTCCATTGTTCAAGTTTGATTATAAGGTCCCTAAGGTGACAACAAGCAATCGCTAATGTTGATTAACTGGTTCTCAGGATTCTTTCCTCCTCTAAAAGGAAAGCCTCTCGATAGGTTTTTTATTCTAAAGCTTGTTTCTTGGGGCACATACTCTCAAATCTGGCCTCGTGATGTCTATTTTTCTGGCCTTTTTGATAGGCTGCAGAATAGTGACACTATCTATATTTAGATTGGCTCCGCAAAAGCCTCACTTTCACTGTGCAATTTTGTCTGGCTCCTGGGTTGATAAAAGCTCAATTGCACGAACAACACTGGAAGTGGATAGTGCTTTTTGTAGCTATTAGTAGCTTTCCACAGGTAACTCAAAAGATTGACACTTGAACAATAACTGGAAAGTAGAAGGGGAGGGAGAGTGACGGAAAGAAAAAACAAGAGCTGACCTTCGGTAAACATTCACTGGATGGAGAGAGCAAGACATTATTTCTACCAGTTTGTCCAAAAATGGACAAAATCAGACTCCTTATTAGCCTGATGCAACTGGGTGTTTCCAGATGGAAAATCATAGATGTGTATAGCTGTGGGAGTTCACCAGGTTCACCATAATTTGCTAGACTCATATTCAACACATTAATTATACATAAATTTAAAAAAAATGCAGTTTCTGCACTTTAGCCCAATTTCTGTTTAATTGGCTGAAAAAAAAATTCTATACAAAACTTAAAAGTTGAGCCCTGCTTTGTTGGAACACTTTGTTTTCCTGCAACAAGGCAACGCTGTCTGGATTTCAGTGTTATTTTAAGGTCATTCTGATATCGTGTATGTACTGTATGTACCTGAGAGCTGGCTGGCCATCCTGCGCAGAGTGACCGAAGATGAGCGTATCTGAACCTCCCCACTGTCAAGAAATATCAGGCCATCTGTCACGTATTTCAGCTCCGAGTCTCGCATCTTCCCCAGAGGGTTTTTGATGGTGAAGTTCTCCACATATTTCTCCAGAGGATCATCTAGGGAGCCAATCTTCCCATCCTCCCACAACTTATACAGCATCAGCGTCGGGAAAATCTTTGATAAGCTTGCAATTCTGTAAGACAGGTAACAAAGCAACATAATAAGATTTTTACATCACAAAACAGGAAGTATTATTAAATAATTTGCTCAAGCTGCTGCTGGTTGCTTGACAAAAGCCGAGTTAAACCCTGTCCACGCAGGAAGTAGGGATGTGTCGACCAGAGGCTACAGAAAGTCGATAGCATTCAGAGCCTTCAAGCAACAACAGGGAAAATAAGTGCAGAGTGAGCACTTTCTCAACTCTGAGGCGAGAAACTGAAGAAACTTCCTGTGGGAGTGTGGGATACACTTGACTGACATATAACAGGGTAGTAAATACATTAGACGGTTGTTCAGGCAGCCGGAGCCTGGAATGCAACCACAAAGTGATGTTCTATGAGCAAATCGCTCCCTGTGTGGATGAGGCAGGACCTTAGAACGCAAACAAGCATATTTTTCAAAATGATGAATTAGCCTTTTAAAAATGCACTGATCAGTCTGAAAACTCACGCTGTGCAGACTGATGTGTGGGTTTGAGATTTTACTCCATATTTGGCTGCGATGAATTTAAAAAGGCTGAACTTTAATTAGCTGTTACACTGTACTAAAGAAACCAAACTTCAAGTGACACGAATCATTTCTGCAGTCATCAAAAGAGGTTATGTCCAAAACAGACCCAGGTAAGCCTCGTATTTCAAGATGCATTTTAATATTTGACATTTGTGAATTGGCTCCCCTACACCAGTTTGTATATGTTTAATAATATGCCTTCAGCACAAACTATGGTGAATCTAGAAAATATGAAACCACTTTTTTTTTGTTGTCTGACTGGTTCATTAACAACAGGTACATCACCCATTGTTTTGTTTTTATTAATGAGACCAAACTGGCAGCCTGACATTTTGAAATTCTCGTCCTCTCTTAAAGGAAGCTCCCAAAAGGCCAAAATGCAAGGCAGGAATGGTCAAAGTGGGAGTTAAAACAAAAAAATAAAGAAAATCAATGCCCTCAGGCAGATGCTGCCAAATGTGCACAAACACTGAAATGAAAACTGCAAGACTTTCTGCAGCAGTATGGATTGTAGCCAATGATGCTGAAGCAGAGGGAGAGAAAAAGATGAAGGTGACGAAAGAAGAGGAGGCTGAGAACAGTGACGAAGCATTCATCCATTTACTGGAAATAAAAATACTGCCATCACACTGTACTCTGTAGAAGATCATGAAATAGCATTAAAATAAAATTACTAAATGCAGAAAAATATGCTATGGTAACTGTAAATACTTGCTGGTTGATATTTTATTATAGATTACTTTTATTTACTCTTTTAAAAGCAAGATTTAATTTAAGATTTAATTTTGCTGCACTGTTTTCTTGGAGATGCTCTTCCAGTCTTCTTCCAGAGATAAATCAATAATTTTTTTTGCTTTGCACTAAAAAAAGAGAGAAAAAAGAAAGATGTTCTCAACATAGTAGGCAAAGTAAAAGACTTCATTCGTTTTTCTTCCTTTGTCTTTCCAAGCTTTGTGCTTTGACTCTTTATCATGCTGGAATGCACCTTTTCTGGGAGTTTGTCAGATAGTAAACTGGTGCACCCACAGACGCTGCCATCTATTCATGTCCTACAACCTTTGCGCTCATGCAGCCCCACACTCCTACCTCCATGCTTCACTGTCGGGGCCATAGATTCACTGAGGCAGTCCACAGTGTGGGTTCCATTTGTGCACATCAAATTTTTCTTGTTCTCACCCACAAAAAACAAAAAAACAGCAACAACAAAAAGTATTCTTTGTAATTCATCAAGCTTTTGTTTACAATCCTTCTGAAGCTGTGCGCCATAGACAAACCAAGGTTTATTACATGAAGACTGGAGTTATGTAATTTCCTTCTCACTATCTGAGCTGTCACAGAAACTCTAATTTCCACTGGTAACCGCTGTGCCAAATCTAAAGCACTTCCTGTCGAGCTACAGATTGCCCCGTCTGTGGTGTCATTTTAGACAAGCAGCCACTGCAGCTTTGATTAGTCGTACTGTGGCTGATTCTGTACCACCTGATTACTGTTGCATCTGTGTTTTTGCCTGATTTCTACTTGATCGCTGATCTTCTTGTTCACTTTCATCCTTGTGACATTTTGCAATTAGTGTTTTCACATCTTCTGGCATTTCTTTTCAACGTGGATTCATTCTGCAAAAGTGCGGCTGCTCTTCGCAGGTCTTTTATAATGGTTTTCAGGCAATTAGGCTCATTGGAAAGCATAGGTGTACACCGACTTTCTACTTTTGTTTGTGCGTATTGGCAAGTATATTTTTAATCATTCACTTGCTGTTATCTTGAGTGGTGATACAAACTTATTTCAGATGGGGAATTCACTTGTGCTGTTTACTCCAGAAAAGGTGTCATCACCAGGCCGATGGTATTTTCCTGATAGTGGTGACATGTCTTGAATTTATAATGAACAGTCAACATACTTATATATATATATAAAACAGCGCAGTCGATAAATAGCTTTTTAAAAGTAACTAAAGAGGAGATTTCTCAAGTGTGAGACAATAACCTCTTACCATGTAATTAGTTTTTTAGCATTGGGCTTGAGAAATGAGCATTTTTAATAGGTCTGCTTCACAAGCTTGAACACTGGTGTTTCAGATCTATCAAGCAAAGCGGGTCTGATGAAAGAGCTTTGACATTTCTATCGTTAAAATGAAGGATGCCAGCTTAACAACTTAAAGTCGGATTTGGCGGCTTTGATTTCAATCGGTCTGTCTTTCACAAATCCTCCAACTTTATATGTCTTTAAAGCACTAAGTGAGGTAACATTTATAAAATCTTTTTCACAGTTTGTTGTTCGCTGTTTCTTCTCGAGGTCATTATGTTCAATTACTTTGGTCAAACCAGACATGTCGTGACCACCTTTGGAGGGAACCCCGTGGTATTTGCTCCCCATAGGCATCATCTACTGTATAAGGGCATGTTGAGTTCAGAGTGGAAAAATAAACTTCTATTTATGATCTGAACAGTCTTAGCTGTTCATGTGGCATTTGAAGGTTCTCCCTGTGCTCTCTCTTGGTACTCTGGTTTCACCATCCAAAGACATGCTTGTCATGTTGATTGGTGTCTCTAAATTGAACATATGTATAAATATTAACTGTCTCTGTGTGTTAGCCTTGCAATAGCAGGATACACCCCACATCTCTTGCTGACAGTGGCAACAGCAACCCCCCACCCCCACCCCAAATCCTGAATTGGATAAGTGGTTAAAAAATGGATAGATGGAAATTGGAAGTTAGCTTAAGTGCTTTCCCGCTCAGCAGTGCTGAATGAAGTGTTCTGAAAGCACGCTGAAATAGAAAAGTTCAGAGCTAGCTCTTGCTAAGTGTGAACTGTCACAGCACTGATGCTGCCCCGATGTGTACAGGCTGAAACATGTGGTAGCACTACAGCATGACTCCTGCCTCCACCTGTTACCCGGGTAACACTAAAGGGTGTGAACACTGGTATGCAGTCAGGGGTCAGCGTCACAGAAGACATTCCTAACAGGTAAACTAAACCAGTTTATACAGCAAACAGGCATTCAGCAGCCACCAGTAAGAAACAAACAGACTGAACTTGTCTGGATCATAAATGAATGGTGAAGCTCAGCAATGTTGATATTAAGGAACTAGTGTTTTGAAAAGTGAGGTAGTCAGGTTATAAGAACAGAAGGGAAAGCCTAAGGACATCTGGTGCACAGCTGGAAGGCAGGTCTGCGGAGACGTGAGCAGCAGGGCTGGAGACAGCGGCTGATGCCAGCAGAGTTGCAGGCTGTGACGTGAAAACTGGAAGCAGTAGTACTCAGCAGTTTTACTGACAAAATATAGCATCAGCAGATCAGATTGAAGATGATAAGGTCATGCCTTCTAAATTATATATGAGCTTGCAGGGAGTTCACATTTGAAAACATCTCTGATATCTGATTCCAGGATTCTTGGACTATTTTATAACGACTCATTTAAAGCCAAATAAATGAAAGATAATAATATTAAATAATTTGAATATTTCTTTGCAGTAATAGGTATGCAAAAGCCATACAGAATGTTATTTAAAGCAGCTTTCACACACAAACCTCAGACAATTTCAGAAGATTCCTGTTGGGATGTTTTTCTACAGTTCTTCTTTCTCTGCGCTGGAAATAGAATGTGCAGCAGGCAGCACACACGATGCCCACTCTCCAATGGTTAATGGACTGGTATAGTATATTAGCTGCTGCATTCACACATGGACTTTGTATAGAGATGCTGGCAGGGTAAAGAGTGGCTAATGTCTGATCTGACATTTGCACCTCTGTCAGGTAAGTCCTAGAAAAGGTCAGGGCCGCAGCGCATGTGTGAAAACAGCTTAATTTAGTTTTGGTTTTAAGGGGATTTTTATAAGTGACCTGTTCCAGCTGCTGCTCCAAGAATATATAATGAAACAGGTATTTTAGTCTTTATATGTATGGCCCAGAGAAGACCTCTATTAGTAAACTAAATGTTTGTTAAAATCTTGGGTGCTGCCCTCCAAGAAAAACAAACAACCATGACGGACCATCCATGTTTACTTCAGCAAACACTGAGCACGCTCGCTAAATGTGACATTATTACATCCTCTACTGCACATGCAGGACACTTAGGTTCGTTTGCTGGTGTTGTCCCAAAAAGTGATGGTCTGCCATAAAGTGATTTTTGATGGTTTTTTTTAATGCTTTTATGTGTAATGCCTTCGCTTATATGAGTAACTTATGAAGGGCTTTTATATAAAATGAAGGAATAACCTGCTTTGCAGGAATCTTTAGAAGTTTGCATTATTGTACCTAATCAATCCAGTGCTTCTTCATAAAACTGTGATGTTATATTTGTTGCAATTTCTGCAGCCTTTTGAGCCAGATTTCGGTTATATAGAAGTCACTTTGCCAAAACTGATTGCAGCTTCTACCATGTGATAGAAATGCTGTTTCTAGCTCAAAATGACTTGATATCATTCATGAGAGACATGTTTGACTTATGTTTCCCAGATTACAGGTAATTTACAGCCATTTAATTACAGGCAATAATTTTTTGGCAAATACCGGAAATCACTTTTTGGCAGACGATCACTTTTTGGCAGACGATCACTTTTTGGGACAACACCTCCTCATACAGGGGATCACATACAAGTCCATGTATTAGAAAATGTGAACGACCACGCAAAAAAACCAAACAATAGCATAGCCTTAGCGTTTATACACATCAGGTCCATTTAATCAAAATTTTCTGGGAGAAATTAAAAACAAACAGGAGCTCAGGTCTCAGCAGGTTAATAGGGTCATAGATAGGGTCATTGGTAAAGCTTTAAAACCCTCACCTGTAGACTGTGTACTCGTTTGGTGGTCCTGAGTGAGGGTCACTGCCATTTCTCTTTCCGAAGTTGCCTGTCCACAAAACAGTGTCATTTAGGACTACAATGGCTGACAGAGCAGGAAGGCTGATGGGGTTGATGGCCTGCCGAAGCAAAACGTCCACCTGGGTGAGGCACAGCCAGAAGTGAGAAGTCACAGGTTAAAGGTTGTATTTGTTTAAATTGTTTAGAAAACTGTTGCTTTGAAAGAGCTGTTTTATCCTAGTGGACGTGAACTAGTCATAGGGACAGTGGCGGGAGTGTGTCGGAGCATGTCGGGAGCAAGAGAGGAGAAGAGAAGAAAAACCACGGAAGAGTTGAATCCTGCAGTGATGGGAGGCAAAAGTTTATGACTACAGACAGTTTGGATTATCTGTTAGATTAGTCAGAGACTGTTGGCCATTACAAACAAGCACACGTCGACCTGAAGTTTCTGCTTATTGATGAAGTGAGTAACTAATGGAAGGAGCGACCAGACCAGCCTGTCCTCAAAGTGAAAACGTAGGCATTGGTCGTTTCTGCAGTCACGGATTACGACCAATATTTACGTTTTGGAAGGGGAAAAGGCGACACCTAGCGGTCGCGGACAAAAGTGCGTTTAAGTAACGTGTTCGGTTTTCGCCGGCAGACCACAGAAAACGACAAAATTATCGATGTCGTCACATTCCTCACACTACCCTAACCTCAACCATTTGTTATTCATGTACAGAAGTCATTATATTGTCATTTGATACCATGACAGGCTGGAGGCGAACCATGAACGTTCACACTGATAGATTATTATTCTATCCTCCGAGCCACGGCGACATTACCCACGGACAGGTCCGTACGACACGCGATGCCTGACGTGGGCGCGGTCGTTTGGAAACGTAAATATAGGTCGTATTTCGGGGACCTGCAGAAACGACGGATGCTTA
>VOQJ01044794.1:21521-36101 GCA_015052665.1 Apistogramma diplotaenia | reverse complement strand
GGCGTACTAGAATAAGGTGTAATTGCACATTCACTACTGTAGGTGGCAGTGGCGCACTCATTGCACAGTAAGTAACAGCGCTATGGCAGGAATCTCAAACTCGCGGCCCGTGGGCTGCTTCCGGCCGTGAATTGGCGTTAAAAATATAGTTCAATTTGACCCTTTAAGTTACTTTGTTCTGCTTAACCCTCTCAATTGGAGGAGAAAGCGAAATGTTAAAAAAGTAGCTTAATTGGCCAAATTGTACTATATTTTTCATGTGACTGGAAGCGGCCCGCGTGCCACGAGTTTGAGATGCCTGCTCTATGATTTTTTTTAAAAAAAATTTGCCAATTCACAGCATAGAGCAGGATATATGAAGTGTAGTGAGCAAACCTCCAAGAGACACCGGGGAAAAATATTTAACAGGGATGACAAAAAAAGGCGGAGCGAGACGGAGATAATGAGACAAACGATGGTTCGACAAACGACCAAAAACGACTGAAAGCTAAGACGAGGAAATATGATGAAACGTATGTAGTACTTGGCTACATAGTTTATATGTAAATATATAGGTTTTTTTGGGGGTGGGGGGCACCAAAGGTTTTCTTCTCCCTGGGGGGGGCATGACAGAAAATAATTGAGAAGCACTGCTCTAAAATGACATATTTTCAAGAACTTTCTTCTTCATCAATAGGAATCATTCAGCTACTCACTTCAGCCACTCGAGGCTCTCCTACACTTAATTACCGCCGTGCAGTATTGGAATCATTTCATGCAGTGCAGACACAATAAAAAGCTTCCTTCAATGGGTTTTGGAACTATGTGAAAAGTGCATCTGTTGCCAGAGTGCAATATATGCATTTTTTCTCTGCAAAAATATCAGGCAGGTACAAGGTGGAACAAAGCTAATCAGCCGTTTCAAGCTTTTGTTTTTAATGCAGTGAGCAGCCACTTTGACTGCTACGTCAATTCAAAGCAAGCCAGAGCTGCAGTGACAACAACAGCAGCAGCAGAGGACATTAACACACTTGCTGTGTTGCTTTTTGGCTCTTGTGCAATGCCTAAATTTAATGACCCAAAACCTTGCTTTTACTATATTAAAAAAAAAAAAAAAGGTAGCTGTTTCAAGTTTAATTAGTCAGTCGATCAGTGAGCCCTACCCAACAGTTTTTTTTTCCGGGCCACTCAGAAGTACTCATGAACTCCCCAGAACATGACCCTTAAAGAAGTCTGTGGTTGGAACATGCAAAAAGGTGCAAACGTTCCTACAGTGGAAAAGGGCCTGTTTTTAACATGCACGTTTCGGCTTGCAGACAATATATTTAAATAGAGACACTATAAGAGAGAATCTTGAAATGAAACTGACTGGAAATTAATACCAAAGATGGCAGTTGGCCCCGTCCCCTGCCCACAAAGACCCAATCAACTGTCAGATAGGAAACTAGATGTGCCAATTGTGTTGTTACACTGATGCAATTACATGGTAACTCTCTTAATTAATTAAGATGGGCACTTTTTCTTCCTAGTACAAAACTACCTGGAGGCTTTGCAGCCAAATAACAAGAACAATGTTTATTTTAAACTTTTACAGGGAGATTAGGAGAACAGGAAGAACTCTGGATTGTGCATCAAGTTATTAAACAGTGGTGGAGCACAGGATACTGGTTAGACATGGGTGACAAGACTATTACCTGTTAAATTTGGCTTGAAAACATTAACCCAGTTAAGCAACTTAGCTTGACCTGGAAAAGGAGATTCACAAACAACTCAATGCAAAGCAGCTCTAGACTTTTGATACAGATGCATTAATCTCGTCAACAGCTTATCTGCACCGAACCTTGCTGGGAGTGTGAGGTGAGGAGACCGTGGGAGGAGACGGAGGGAGGAGCAGTGGGTGGCTCCCGTATGCAACAGAATCAAAAAGTGCAATGTGCAATAGTGTAAGCATGAGGCAGGAGGAGGGGACCGAAGGATCGTGACAACCTGCTAATCCAGGGGCAGTGGTGGGAGGGGGCTCATGGCTAGGCCAGTATAATGAAGCTCATTTAGAGGATTGCACCGAGTAAATCCACACCCCTCTGCGTTAGTGCTGCCAGGCCCAGCGCAGGGGAGTCGTACAGATTTGCCTTGACAGTTAATGCCAGCCAATCCATCAGCCCCTCCACAGGCTGCTCTTAAATCTGGAATTGGGCTCATTAATGACTTTGTGAAATAGCAGTGTGATCAGGCCATGAAGATTAGCCCTGATTCATTTTCCAAAGTTAGCAACATGTCTTTAAGCCATGTACAAAGGTCCTAAGTGAACAATTGGACCTTTGGAGTGTGGAGATCAAGACACCGTGATAGCACTAGCCAAGCGCCATGACCTGTTAGGCATCTTACGCAATACTCTGTAATGTTAGTGGTCAATGAAGTTTGTCACTTTTATTGTGTCCACTGAAAATCCCTGTTAAAGTCTGCCTAGAATTACAACAGAGAAGTGGGACATGGTTCAAGACTTCAGCCCAACATGACTCTGCACATTAATCAAGGCTGAAGACTTTTGGAACCTGCTGCCAGGTGGGAAACACTCCCCAAAAGTACTCCAAAAGTACTGGGACGGTGAGCCCACTACCTTCATGTTTGCTGTAGACTAGAAATATTTGAGTTTGACGTCAAAAAATCAATATGAGACAAACAATCAACATCTCAGCTTTTATTTCCACGTATTTACGTCTGGATCTGATACACAGGTCGGAAGGCAGCACCTTTTTGTCTGCATCCACTCATTTTTCTTGTGAATACAAGTAATGGAACAGATAAGATAAAAAAAGTGAATTGTACATTGTACTGCTGCCATCATACGTGACATCATCAATGAGATTAACAAGTCAGTCCCAGAAGAAGCCATGTGAGCCAGACCCATGACAGTACCTCCACTGTGTTTCACAGATGAGCTCGCATGTTTGGCTTCGTGAGCAGATTCTTTCTTCCTCCAAACTTCAGTCTTTCCATCACACTGCTAAAGGTTAATGTTTGTCTCATCAGTCCATAAAACTTTAACCCAGAGTTTCCAAGGCTTGTCTCTGTGCTTCTTGGCAAATTCCAGCCCGACCTTCCTGTTCTTCTTGCTAATTAGTGGTTTGCATCTTCTGGTGAGGCTTCTGTACTTTTGTTCATGAAGTCTTCTGTGAACAGTAGATTGTGATACCTTCACTCCTGTGGAGTAAGATAGCTGTAAAAAGGATGTGTGCACAATTCTAACATTCGTATTTATATGTCAACAAAGTTCTTGTATGCAAAACTCTGCAATTGCTAATCGATTACGCCGCCCTGTGACGTCTTTTCAACACTTTTCTACTCGTACACACAAGTTTGAATTCATGTCCACACAGAAGGGAAGATTTCGTAGTCACAGAAATTAGAGTTGTATTTACAAGACTTTGCACTCACAGCTTTGAGATTCATACTCGCATGAGAACAATCCAAATCTGCAATATTTCAGCAGAGTTTTGCATACAAGAACTTTGTTTATATATACGAATGTTAGAATTGTGCAAACATCTTTCTGACAGCTATCGTACTCCATACACTCCTGCCCTCTGGATACTGTTGCTGATGTCACAAGCAGTTGTTCTATGGTCTTTCTTTACAGCATTTACAATGTTTCTGTCATCGACTGCTGCTGTTTTCCTGGTCCACCTGTTCCACATCTGTTACTTAGAACACCAGCGACGACTTTCTTCTTCAGGACGTTCCAAACGGTTGGAGTGGCTACAGCCAATGTTTGTGCAACAGCTCTGATTGATTTTCCATCTTCTCTCAGCTTAAATTTCTTTTGTTTTGCACGCATAAAAAGCTCTCTGGCTTTCATGTTTTTAACTCCTCTAACTATAAATGAACTCAGATGTTCAGGCTATTTATTGTTTGAATAATCTATGTAACAGGACACACTCAGGTGACTAAACACACCAGTCAGTCACATATTCCAATACTTTTACTCACGAGAAAAATGGGTGGGTTCAAACTGTGCTATCTTCTGACCTGTGTATCAGATCCAGACGTAAATACATGGAAATAAAATCTGAGATGTTGATCTTTGGTGTCATATTAATCTTTTAATGTCAAGCCCAAAAGGTTTCCAGTCTACAGCAAACGTAACTGGCCTGGCCTCAGTATTCCAATACTTTTGGAGGGGAGTGTAAAAGTTAGTTTGTTTAATCTTATCATCCCATTTCAGGAAGCTAGCTTCTCTTATAGATTATTTGAGTTCATGTGGTAAGAGACATGATGAGTAAAAAAAAAAAAGAATTCGTTTTTGTTTAAGACCCCGGTCTGTATTCTCATTAGTTTAATGAAAAAGTGAAATTAGCCATAATCCAAATGAAAGAGGCTCATATCTCCAAAAAAGTGTCAAAATACTTTTTGACCACTTGATCATAATTCCATAATAAACAACAAAAATAAAACTACTGTGGCGTAATTCCAGTTCACTCATTACCTGAACAATCTTTAACCAGACTAGCCTGCTTTAGCCAGGTACTTAAAGCTCCACATGGGTTTCACAGTAGGAAGACTTCAGTCATTTGATAAAAAAAAAAAAAAGCTTAAGTAATTCAAACCCAAATTAAAAATCTGCCAGTATTATGAAGTATAACCCAGAGGGGAGAGTTCGATTAAAGGGGAGTTGCGCAGGAAAAGAAAGACGCCATATTTATGTTTATGTTGTGCTTTTCCAACAGTTTTTGATAAACTGCTATTCAAGACATTCTAAAAGACTATGAACCCCATCTTAACCCCGCCCCGGAGGGGGGGGACAGGGTGTTGTTTTTGATTTAACATTATTACAGCTAAACTACGAGTCCGATTCACACCAAATTTGCACAAAATGTGAGATTGACAAGAAATCTCAACTTGCACTAAATCTTTGGGCAGCGCCAACATTTCCAGAACAAACAATGCATCAAAAGGACCAGCAATGCTCTGCATCATTCTCTGATGCAGTGTTGGACATCAATCAGGCATTAAACAATTAATACAACCAAAGGGGTCAGAGATCAGCTAGGGGTTATTGATGTGTGAATTAAAGTGCAGGTCAGCAGGAAGCCATGTTTTCATACCGGCCCGGCTGCGAACAATGACGGCACAACAAATGAGACAACAACACTGGCCCCATAGTGACAGGCCAGCAGTTGGTTAGGCTTTTATTCACACCAGCACTTTTGTCACCATCTGCCGTTAAATCAAAACAAGATTCTATGCATTTACAACAAACTATTTTCAGAGCGCATAATCCTACAGAAATGTCAGACAGAAGAAACCAATAATGAACCAACTCGCTCTTTATATAGTTTCAGTGGACCAGAGGTGGTTTTAACCCCCCCACCCCCACCCCAAAAAAAGCATTAATTAGTCCACATGTGACATCGGTCACGTTTCACATTTCAACATGGCCTGACCACGTGTGAAAGCAGTGGGAAAGCACCTTTAATAATACTGTAATTGACCAAAAATCACATTAGCAAAGGCTGGGGCAGTTAGCCGGAGAGCGCGCCCTCATTTGAGAAAACCAGCGTGTCGCCAGCCTTTGGTGTCCAACATCTGCTCCCTTTCCAACCCAGGAGACATTTAGCTCTACCAGGCTTAATGAGACCCGGTCCAAGCATCTCTTTTGATCACAGTAGCGCTCTGCCTTACATGCACTCTGCTCCTCTGCAGTACCTGTTCGCATTTCGACCTCATTGCTTAATTTCAACTGGAGAAAACTAGACTTTATTATCACCAACAACACAAGACCGTGTCTTCCTCGAGCAGACAACTATTGGGTGTTTCATCTCTCTCTAAAGACCTGATTTGTCCACTTGGCCACTCTGAGCCGATCTGTAATTGGCTGCAGGCCTCACCTCCCATCATCCTTTGCCCCGGACTGATTTTACCCCAGGGACACGGCCATCAGAAGCCTAGTGATTAATGGCATCAGAGGTCAGAGGTCGCTCTGGTGGGAAGTGCCAGGGCTGAGGGCCCCCAAACCACTACCCAAGTCCTTCCTCCAACTTCCACCGAGAACATAAGAGCCACAGGGCTAACCTTCAAACGGCTAGACTTCAGATGATAAGGGACGAAGATAATGAGGCACACTGAGGAGAAATAACAGGAGAAGGTAATTTAAGGTATAATATTTTGAGTAAAAATAAAGCATTATTCTTATATTTTATATCTGAGAGGCTTTTCTTTAATCATGACAGAAATTAAAGTATAATCTTAATGAGAATAAACTCCAATGATGCCCACTCAGTATTATATGTAAAGGAAACAGTCTGACAATCATTTAATAAGGAAACTGTAGCAAAGATAAACTGAAACAGAAACAAGACAGAACAAAAGATGATATATTATAATAACATGTATGGCTTTCTATCTCAACGTGAGGCCAAAAATTAAATAAAATGGAACAAGTTCATTTTATCTGACCTCTGACCTATTTTTAGCAGGAAACAGCTGTTCGCATTAAAGGGCCGGTATAATAAATCAATAGGGTGCCCCTGACGCCAGCAGTGGTAAATTAAATATTGCTGACTTCACTTGATGGGCATTCCTTTAAATAATTAAGCGGCAGAGTGACAGCCTTACAGTGGACAACACACGGGAAATAAATTTTTTACTGAATGAACATTGACTGGTGTGAGGTTTCACTGCCCTCTGCAGTGCAGGAAGACGGGAAAAAGAAGAGAATGAAGCAACACGTCGTCTCGTGGTTTTTGCTTGCTTTATCGGTCCTGATCAATTTGGAGATAGAAATCTAATGATCTATGTGACCTTTCTCTTCCTCTTTTTGTTTTCCTTTTTTGGTATAAGGTTCTAGTAATTAAAAGATGACAAAAATGTGAAGAGTGAGACACTGTTTGGTCCCTTTAGGAGGGAAGAAAGGAAGGATGGAAGAAAAGAAGAAAGGAGCACAGGAAAGGGGGGGAGGTGTGGTAGCTAGCCAGCTGGAGAAAGACTGGATTACTGCGGTGAGAAAAGTGTCAGCCAACACAAACAGCCCCTGGTCTCCTGGCAGCGTCTGAGCCATTTTAGAGTGCCAACACCACGTCCACCGATCGACACGTCACTCCTCTGTAGTCCAAACACCACAACTACACGGCAGATGTGACCAAACCAAAGTCATGTCTTACTTCTATTTATTTCAATTTGGATGCATCCTTCCTTTAAACTGCACCCGTGTTACTGCTGAGATTTCAAACTCCATAAAGCGCTACAATGCAGTATTTATGAATCCCTGCTTTCTTAGGATGAAACAGGAGGAACTTTGTATGTCAACCCTGCATTTAAATAGACAAGAGTATAATCAGATTTTTAGAAATACCCACACACAGACCAGCCCAAACTCTTCATTAACGTGAGGCAGGGAGACACTGACAGGAGAGACGAGTGTCTGGGCTCCACATGCTGGGAGTTTACTTTATGTAGGCAGCCTCTGGCTGTTTAGTTTATGTTCATACTTCGGGCCAGCGTATTGTCAGGACCCCGGTGTTCACTGGGGCATGTTTGTTTTATTTTTAATGCACGGCCAGGGACATAAAAGGTAAAAAAGCCTTGAGTGCATGGAATTTGCTATCTTTAGTCCAGACAGAGCCACCACTTGCATGACGGACCAATTCATATCAAGTGTTAAGATATGCAGTGCCCTCCACATAAGGGAAGTTAAATGTAACGTTACACTATAGATACATTGCTATTCTAAGCATGAAGCTAGAGCTGCAGCTGGCAGAGACACAGACGGAGACAGTCATCTAATAAAGTCTATTTAATATAAGTCAGTCAATATACTCCTATAGCTCTGGCTGCAGAGGTTTCATTACTTTTATGTCAATAAAGTGCAATTAATGTGAACCAACAGAGGGCGAAAGGCAGACAAAGGAAAAGAGGCAAAGCAGGAAAGGGCAACAAATGACTTATCTTTTGTCAGCTGTATTTAACCACCGATGTGATAAGTAACACAAAAAGCCAGAAAAACAAAGGCTCTCTTTGCTCTGCAAGCTTAAAGTCAAAATAAAGGACGCCTCGAAGAATGACTAACACTGGAACAAGTAAAGCCGCATTCACCAATCCGCAGAGACAATGTGCGACAACATTATCAAGCCCAACCGCAGCATGATGTCACTATACAGGACATAGCATAGTGACAGGAGTACACATGGCAATGTTAGCAAGTGCACTGACAAATATATAATATTAGCTCACAAATATCAAAAAGCTTTTGTTCATTTGAGAAAGTGAACACAGCTAAAATTAAAAGGTTAGCAAAGTATACTTGAGGGGAAAAAGGCAAACGTTCAATGATGGATAATTCACTTGAAGGTGTATTTGCTTAGAAAACAGGGAGAGGAGCTTCTTAGTAAGAATTATTACAGTGAGCAGGCAGCCAGCATGTTAAACGAGCTGTCTTCTGTGCACTGTCAACCGCTCTGGGCTGGTGTAAAACATCACAAAGCTGGCAGGTCTCCAAACAAAAGTCAGAAGCTGTAAATTTCGAAGAGTGCTGTTCACATGCTGAGGAGAAGAATACGCTCAGTGACGCGATTCGAAACTCGACTGTACGATTTTTCAAGTGCAATTTGTCAAGAAAGCTCCGCGCTGATAGAGTGGACAAGATTTTATATGGTGTTTTAAGTGCCATTTATGGTTTGACCTCCTTAAGCTTCTGACAGCTCTGGCAGCAAAGCGTCCTCGGAGGTGAGATAGATGGACGGACAGAAAGAAAGACAAAAAGAAACGAAACACGACTCCTTCTCTGTGGGTCATGAAGATGGGTCACCTGTTGAAATAGAGGGGGGAAGGGGATTGAAAAGGTTGCATGGCGCGAAAAATGAGATGGCCTCTCCATTTGTAACCCAAGTCCCCTCGATTCCCAGAGACCAGGCAGATCAACTGACCAGACCCCAATCAACACCAGAGCCATCAGAGAGATGGATGAATGGACGGAAGGATGGACGGATAGAAGTGGTGGCTGAGGTGTCTTATGCTATATGGTTATTAAGAGTCACTGCTATTTTAATATCTTATGGACTTCAGAAACACACACAGATTATCTTTGCTACCTTCATCCAAAGTAAGCCATAACTAGTAAAGAAAAACCCTCTTTTAATAATAAAATTACACCCATGGTGGGAGAAATTCAAACAAATCTTATAATTAATGTAATTTGTCCAAACAATCGATCTTGACAGACGCTTGCTATGAAACTAACAAAGTTCTGCCTTGTTTAACGAAAAAGGAAAATTACTGAGTGGCCTATGGTCAGCAGATGTTTATGGATCCACCTATTAGTCCTTCAGGGTGTTTTCACTTATCAGAGATCTGGTTAAGTTACTCCACCCAGCAGCTTTTTATTGAAACTAAGCAAACACTGTCATGGGAATGTGTTTGAAAACACCTATGTGATCAGGGAGGCTGCTATACAGTGACCTGCATTGGGTTCTTTTGACAGAGCTTCACCTTGCTGAAGCGCTCGAATGTTTTTTCTAATAACTTGCCTTTATCACTGCAGGTTGTATGCTTCCAGGTAAACTACACCAACTACCAAAACCTGTTGCACGGCTCATGCATGACATGCATTTACAATTTGAACTCTACTTACACAGTTCTAGTAAAAACTGAATTAACTGGATCACTCCCCCCCGCAAAAAGAAACTATCAGGAAGCTTCAGGCACAGGAGCCAAGAGCAGATGACAGCTTTGGAGCGCATGGGTGTTGGAAGGAGGAGGAAAAATGTTCATTAGCATGCGTTACGGCTTTAAAACTATTTTTATTGTAAACACATTTGCAAAAATTGTTGCAAAAGAAAATATAGCATATCGTATTGTAATTTCAACCTTTAAAAATTGGCCAGATATTAAGGAAAACCTCGGCTCTGAATCTATACAGCAAAGTAACGCAGCAGCAAATAAACATCTCTGATCTTCCAGTACAAAGAGTCAAGAATGTATATGTGACAGGAGCATGAAGATGGCATGTTCTCCGCAGAACAGGGGGAGGGAGAAAGGGGTGGGGGCGCTTCAGCACTAACCGACGCTCCCCCACCCAGCCGCCACTGACACGCTGCCGAGGTGAGGCTTAAAGTTTTGAGGTGAGGATTAAAAATTTTCCACCCCTGAAATTCCACTAGAGCCAGATCAGGAAGTGTGTGCCAGCGAGAGGAAGGAGTAATATTTATGAACAAATAAAAATATCACAGATAAAGCTTAAAAACAACAGCTGGGGGCAGGAGGCCTTGAGACGAATAAAGAGAGGCGAAAGTGTGTCTGTTTGAACCAGGGTGCAAGTAGTCACACAACTATTATTTGGCCAAGTACAACAGCCCCCCTAGGCTTCATAAAAAAGACTGTTGCGTGCATTTATGCACGTAACTTCACGGCTTAAGTTGAGGGCTACGAGTCTCCAGCACCGAAGGCAGTGGTAGAGAGATAATTCTGGTTCCAAGGCTTTCTGCTGACAAAAAAAAAAAAAGCCTTTCCAAGAGGAAGAATTAAGAAAGTCAGCAGAGGAAGCAAAAATGACAGGGTGAGGTAGACAAACAGGGAAAACAAGACTTCCACACACAAACTATTTTTTTCTTCCAGTTATCCAGATCTCTCTTGTTAAAGACACTGCGATCTCAATGCGGCTTCCTGGTAAAATAAAGGTAACAGTAATAATTTGCAGTTGAAGTAAAGTATTTAGATTTAGGTACTTTAAGGCTAAAGATGCCTGGATGTGCCTATTCCACGGTGGGTGTAAATAAAAGTGTTGGGTATGGACCCCTGAGCTCCGCAGGATATCCCGAGACCTAAATACGCCTGGCCAGCACTGGTGACCGTTCACTAGTCAAACTAGTTTTGCTGGATTAAAGAGCACACACACAAGAGACAGTGATGTCTTTACTGATGCACTAAGGGGGCCGTCTGTCCCTTAAAGCAGGCTTTATAACACAGCTAACTGCTTCAATCAATGACCACCCGGATTGACAGATAAAGCCATCAGCTGATGAGCCCCATTTGAGGCCGAGCACCGCTGATCAATACCGGAGACATCAAATGCTATAAGCTGAGGAGAAAGGGGGAATATGTTCACACACACACACACGTGCGAGGAGATTGGGGGGGGTTGTGCGCTCATCTTGCAAATTTTACATCTTGTCAATGCTAATTACTTTTGACTTCTGGGATCCACGAGAGTGGGTCATGTGTTTACCTTTCGGGGTCTTAGCTGGTGCTAATGCAGAGTGGCTTAAAATTAAATCAACAGGAAAAAAAAGCTTTAATTTCTAACTTACCAGCAAGTAGAATAAAACCCTTTGAGTGAATTCACGACAAGGGCGGTTTGCTGCATTTTAACTTGTTTTCAGGGCTTAAACAGCTATAATTTCATTCTTCTTTAGGAAACAGCAACACAAAAGAAAAATAAACCCCCAGAAAACCGATTACGACACACTTTATTTTAAGCCTAACTGCAGATCATGATAACTCACGTCACCATTTGTTAAGTAACCGCTGCCTTTATGTAATCACGTATCCCAAACAATAAACCACATCAACTAAAGCACCACAGGCAAAGACACAGCAGCACTTGTGCTTTTCATGTCCGTTTCTTTCCTCAAATCAAACGTCTTGTTTTCCATTAGGCAATCAGACCTCTGTTACTGTGTGGCTTATGGAGCACGGCTGCAAAGCTGCAGTGGAAGTGAGCTCAGGGCTATTGTACTGGTGTAGGGCTCCTCTGGGGGCTGTAATGCATTTCATACCATCCATCACAGGGGTGTGGAGGCCAGGAAACATTGCTTTAAGAGCACACACAGGACACAGATGGAGAAGCAAGACACGCAGATATACAGATAGCAGAGGTTTGGGGAATTTGTTGATCGCAGGAGAATTACGCGCGCAGAAAGGTTTACGACAAAACCACAGAAACCATTCTGATTGTCCACCCATTAAATATGTTTCACATGAAACAGCACCATGATGTAAAACAGTTTCAGATACAAAATTAAAAACACACACACACACACGTGCCAATAATGGATTGACTTGCAAAAATTAATTATAATTATTAAAAAGCCTTTGACTTTATTTTTTATTGAAAATAATTTACAATACACACTAATGTCCACTCCTATCGAGCAGGAATATACATAAAGCCTTTAAAAGCTTCCTGTATCCCAACGTTGTTAGGAGGAACAGATGCTTCAGTTTCAGTAGCACCATCTTTCTTTTGATTCATGTTTTCTTTCATTCAATCCCGTCCTCTGCCACACTCCTCTCCCATTTCCCATAAGAGGATTCACTTTTTAAAGTATTTTTCACTGAGCGCAAAACAAGATGACTGAATGACTGAGCAGGCAGCCAGTATTATTTTTACCCTGACCGATGACCTCACCGGCAACCATGAATCTGCTCGAGGGCCTGCACTTGTCCTCTCGCCTGCTCGTATGAGCGTGGCGATTAAAAAAATCTCCCACGTCTGCAGCCTAAAGACTCAAATCCCAGTACAGTGCGGTCGTAAGTAAAGATGGACAGCACAGTGGCAATCTAGGGCTGTGGAACCGTCTGGCTGGAGAACAGAGGAAATAACAGGGGGTGGAAGCAATTGGGGGGGGGGGGCTGGGATGAAGAAACACAAAGAGGAAAAGACACAAAGAGTAGCCTTGGTTGGAAAGAAAGAAAGAAAAACAAAAACTAAAAAAGTCTCAAGATTTTAATCTAAGCTTCCCCAATAAACCACCTCACACACAAAACATCAGGAAAACTACTATTTCCTTTTATTTTGAGGGAAATGGATAACCACTCAAAATGCTTGCACCCTTAAGGCTGGGCTGTAATTTGCCAGGGGATGGGTGGAGTTTACCAAAAGATAATCTCAGCCCTCAAATGTATCAGGACAGCCACCGCAAAATCTTTGATGACAAATGCAGGGGAGGATGTGTCCAAAAAGAAGAGTTTCATCTCTTCTTTTAGAGTCTGTTGGAGCAATGATTAGAAAGTGGTGGCTGGAATCTATGTAACCATTTTGGGTTTCCACCCTATCCTGAGAAGAGGGCCCCTTTACTACGAGTTCTAATCTTCTACATTTCCCTCATTATCTTTCAGTCTGATTAGCGACCTCAGTCAGTTTCAGCCCACAGACAAAGTACTTTGAAAGGGAAATCAAAGAGCATTGCCTTGTTTCCACACAAGCTGCTCGATGTCTCCTTTAACCTCTACTCGGTAACCCCGGCACCCCGTCTGCCCTCGCCTCCGACTTCCATGCTGCCCATCTTCATCCCTCATCCTTTCTTTTCCCCTTTTCACAGACAGACATGTGACGATCACTCCCCTGTCTGACGTCCGTCAGGCTTGCCATATCTAAAAGACTTGCCTCCACTTATGTAGAGATCATTAATCATTCTGCGTAGGACAGGAGGCCCCTTAATCCAGCCAGTCTTTCCCCCGGTATCACCGAGCAAGCAGGCCTCAGTGCGGCCCTCCACCCCTATCCCCCGTGGTGTTATCAAGTTTCAGTGGTTGTAACTGTAGCACAATAAACAGAGGGGGGAGGAGGATTTGGTGGGTGCAAAGGAAGAGGACGGGAATGAAAGGAAAGAAAAGGGAGGAAAAAAATGTCATTTCCTCTTTACGTTTTATTGCTGGTTTTCTGCATTTCTGTGTAAAATCGATTTATATAAAACTGCATCCATTATAAGCAGATCTGTCATGACTCAAATTCACAAAATTGCATTAGCAGTGAATTAGCAGGACCCCACCAGCACCAAATACACTCACAAACCCTCGTGTTTTTATTGTTAAACCTACCAGGTGCTGCCCCTTTCCAGAAGTTGTGGGGTGTTAACTAAAGGAAAACGAGTCCATATCACAGAGCCAGAGAATGTTCCTATTGTGGTGCTGTGGTGTTTGTACAGAGGGGCTGCCTGTTACAAGGGCCAGTGTGAGGCTGACCACGGGAGTAATATAATGCATACGTGGATCCCCCAGAGCCCATTCATGGTGTAATTGGTGTGGACAGAGCTCTTGGTCTCTGGGTTACAGTTGGGGAACTTCCTCTAATGTCCTGCTGGGAGGCCACTGTTCCCACAGCACAAATACTTCAAATAAAATCCAGCTAATCCTTGAAAATAAAAATGCTGCGCTTTGCAAAATGTGATACAAAGACATGTTCAACATTTGTTTTTTATTCAAAGCAATTTTTATGAGCGTAATGAAATTTGCAAATATTACTATGACACTAAATGAGCGGCTGAGGAACAAACGCTGCCTCTCGCTGCAGTTACAGGAGGAACCATAACAGCCTCTGATTCTATAGATCTTTCTCCAAGCCCAACATGACCACTGCAACTTAATGACACAGGCAAGTCCTGCTTACCACTTTATTACTATTAACGGAGCTAAATCTGGGATTTTCCCCTAAAATAACTCTAAAGCAGTGATAGTACAGCACGTGGTCCCCCTTAAGCTGAAGCTACACTTCCAATTAAGAGTGTCACACTGAGCTGGATCTTGATCCCTGACCACGATGTGTGTGGTTTTCTGGTGAGAGGAGAAGGAGTAAAACACTTGGTGGGGTGGGGGGTTGGGGGGGGGGGGCTG
>VOQJ01044794.1:0-11403 GCA_015052665.1 Apistogramma diplotaenia | reverse complement strand
GCAGCACTGCACCTGTGGGACGTCGGTCATTTTCATACTACAGATGAAAGGTTGATGACCAGATTAGATCTGAAAATAGTTGTTGTCCTGCAGCCTGTCAGTGATCCTGTAGACTAAACAAAGGCTAATGATGAGAGACGCATGTCTGTGCCATATTAGAATGCCGTTAGCCCTCAGACATACCCATAACCCCCGTCTTCCTATTCCACGCACTGCCGTGGCCCCGTGTTGCACCCTGCACAGCTGAACACTGCAAGCCAAGTCCCCTGGGTCGCAGCCATTGAACAGGCAGCCCAAATCAATAGCCCTGGATGTGCAAACACAGGGAAGTCCCCAGCCCCCCTCCGGACGCAATCTCGCAGCACAAGTCAATGCTCATCATCCTCAGTCATCTACCAACAAGCCAGAGAGACTGAGACGAGGGCAAGATCGCAGCTCCCAGAGTGACCCTACCTCCTCACCTTCATCAGCACAACCTAAATGTGAGTAACATGGTGAAGGCTTCCAAAGAAGACCCTGATTAAATTGCAGTTACTTACAATAAACAATGTAACGCAGCCACGCCTAAACTCAATGAAAACAAAATGCATGCTCACACAAGCGAAATCCCTACAGTAACCCCAGGCACTAAATCAAGGGCAACAAAATGTTGCAGTGCTCCGCCGGAATAGACACGGGAGGGAGGGTGGCTTTAAATTCACCAACATTCCTGTACACCAGAAACAGGATCTCACAATAACAGGAGAGCGCCTCTCATCCCACAGGTACTCTTAACATCTCATTCCCGGACTAATCTTTTTTAGCCAAATTGCCGCCTGTCAAAACAGTTCAGCAAAGAAAATCTTTTAAACAGACACAGCAGCAGCAATTTAATCACAATCAGGGCTTCCAGCACAAATCTGGATCGCAGCCAACAATAGTGATAGATGGGAAAGATCCGAGAAAGAGGCGTCATGGTCGCTTAGTTGTTAAACCTGATTATTGACTGAAATAGCCATCAAAACTATTCGAGGGAAAGGTTTGTCTTTTTTCTGAAAGCTAACTACAATGTAACGTGCAGACCTGAAACTGGTGTTTTTTACGTTGCATCAATGTTTCTGCTCGGTGTCTAAAAATATCGAGACAAAGAGCCGAGAAAGTTTACAAATATTTCTTAACCTGGCAAAAAAAAGCAAAGCAAAAACAAACTAACTAAAGAAATATCTTGATAATTGGTGCGTCCCTACTTTTCCACATGCACAGAGAACAAAAGCCCGACCTTTTACAAGTCCATCTGCTAACTTGCCTTTATGATCTCAAAGAAAGTGAATCTGCTTCCTCTCAGCATGGCAGTAATAATGAGCAATGTGGGGGGCAGCCATCTCTAATCCTAATCAAATAATTGGGGTCTTGATCCCTCCGCGGGACTTCGGGAATCATTTATAGGGGCACTGTCCATCAGGAGGGGGTGGAAGGTGAGGGGTGGGTGCATGGGAAGTTGGGCTGAGCGGATGGCGTCCTTTATCTCCTAATTACCGAAAAGAATCTCATGGTGAGCTGGCCATACACTCCTGCCAACAAAGGCTCCGGCTAATCGTGATCCCATGTGCGACAAGACGCAAGTAAATCTCACTGCCACTCAGGAACATATGGTAAAATTCCTGCTTATAGCCAGGTCCGCTCCTTACTCTGTGCTCTCATTAAGAATTATTATGGAGCATAAAAAAGGTCACAAATCACATGAGAGCAGACCGGCAGCAGAGAACAGCACCCAGGGGCGTACCTGCCTCTGAGTGTCCAGTCATGTTTGAGAGATTTCTGGCTTTTAAGGGAACAGACAAAGTGGCGGGCACAAGGGGCTAAACGTCCAGGGGCAGAGCGTGTTGCTACCTGCCCTGGCCTCAGCGGTGCTGCACCTCTGAATGAGCCACTGAAAAACAGGCCTTCAGGCAAGACCACCCCTCCCTCCATTAATCACTCCAATTACAAAGCTGGAAAAGAGAAACAGAGAAAAGAAGAAGAAGAAAAGGTGTGGGGGGTGAAAGGTAATGGATAGACAGGCAGTCAGGCACACAGATGCGAAAAACAATCTTGTGGACAGATCAGCACATTTGTCCGACGTTAAAGGCAGAGAGTGAGAGAAAGAGTCTGCACTCTACCCAAAAAAAAAAAAGAAGAGACAGGCATGAGAAAGAAAGAGGTGAATCTCCATATTTAGTCCTTGGGTAAACATGTCTGTTGGTGACCAGCCGGTCTGGTTTGCCAAATAAACTGACTGCATTTGTTCAGCTCCAGCCCTTTCACCAAGATACCACATTCCACAGGCAGAGGCCCCATCCCCCATCACATAGCTGGCCCCTTTCGCTGCCTCACACAAATGCAACGTTTGTAGGGTGGTGTGGCCAGAAATTCACACTCATTGGTTCAAAGACCCTTTCACAGGCAGAACAAACATTTTAGTGAATCACATCTGTGCCATCACATAGGCTACAGTGCTTCAAATGTTAACCCCTCACGCCGTAGTGTTTAAGTGCACAAAAAACCTTAACAATACACAGACTTGTACGGGGGCCCCGTGGTGCCGGATAATTTGATTTGAAGCTTTCAGAGGTTTGCTCCGTCGACCATACTTGACAGACATTAACTTACATGACAAAGACACAAAAGAATGAATATTCCAGAAGAACATGAAAGCTAATGGCTGGATAATAAAAGCAGATTTGAAATCAGCCGCACTGGTGCATTCAGGTCAAAGGAGCTATTCGCCGTTTCTTCTGGCTTGAAAGCTTTGCTTAAAAATACCTTGCATATCTCACATCTTTCAAAGAGTAAGCATTCACTTCACTCCCGTGTTAATGGCCGCTGGAGACATCACACGCAGCTGATAGGCCTTTATGTGCATTCTCATTATACTGACAGTGCCGGGAACTTGATACATTCACAATCAACAAAAAAAAAACCTCACATCACATTTAATTACACGTGAAACGAGAAAGGTCACAATGCCTGCAGTCAGATGGGTAAATTACGTCTTTGTCAGGCTTATGACAGCAGGGTTGGTGAGGTGTGGGGCGTAGGTGCCCTATGTGAGATGTTACTGTTATGACTGTCTTTCTGAATTTGCACTATCAAATGTTCAAAGCATAAGCACAATTCACAGCTTTCTGTAGCGCCTAATCGATAAAGAGTGATCGCTTTCTTCCGAACCCAAGGTATCTGTTTCCCCTCAGCTAGCGTTAAGTGTGCTGGGGCATTCCTCCGCTGACAGGCCAGCACCCTCTGGGGACCTGGGCCGGGATGCTGCAACCCGTCACGCATCTGGAGCTCATCTCCAGAGGCTGACAACGAGCTACGTCTCTACTGGGTACAGAGGACAGCAGTCACAGCCAAAAATGTGAAACAAACACAACAAAACTTCTGGTAAGTGTGGAAGCTACTGAAGCAAAATATATAAAACACCTTTTTTTAGTATTTGCACTGAATAAACACAATATTAAGAAAGCTGACAGATGAAGTAAATAATATATTGAGCAGCAAGTTAACAATCAGTTCTAGAAGTTGGTGATTTGGAAGCAGAAAGAATGAGCAAGTGCTCAGATACCAGCAACTCTGAATAGAGTGGAGAGGGTTAGAAACATCTCCAAAAAGACGAAGGAAGGGCGATAACCGAACCCGTCATTGTGCCCAAGTTCTCTCGAAGCACGGCATGAAAAGGGTGGTCTGTGTGGCCCCATCCCACAGAAGAACGCAGGAGAGAGTAACAGAACAAGCAGATGAAAACCTTAATGCTGTCTACGATAAGTCAAACCGCTGCTTCACCACTTGCACGGCTTCTTGCTGTCCACCACTTGAAAGTGCCTACATGTGAGCATGAGATCTGGACCATGGCATAATGGAAGAAGCACACTCTTGATGCACATGTTGTTACCAAACCACACTGGCCACTTTCAGCAGGATAATGCACCCGGACACTAAGAAACATTACAAAGAGGTGTTGACTTGGCCTCCTGATCTTCTGAAAAAACAAGTTCAATCCACACAGGCACCAACTCCCAGTTTAGGGCTGAAAGGATCTGTGAACATCTCTACATTAGTATTAAGGAGCAAAATCAGCAAAACGCACATGAATGTAAAGACCTGCAGTATTTCCAAAAATAGAATTTAAGGATAGTAAATGGCATTTCGTTAACCCAGTTAAATTGAAAGCCTTACAGCTGCTGCCTGAGAACTGGATACTGAGTAAGATTAAAGTATTTATATTCTATTGATTATTATATTTATAGCTACAGCTGATTAATACCGACTGACTGAAAATCCTCACCTCATCACACTTTCAACCTCACCACCAAAAAGTCCAGATGAGTTAAAGTATACATTATTACAGATTTCATATTGAAATAAATGAAATCCCTCTTTTAAGGAAAAACGTATTTTATCATTTTGATTGCTACCCCAAAGTTCGTTAAGAGTTCATAAATATTATATATTATTTAACTTGGGAGCACATGTGTGAAAAACACACACGTGCTTTAATTTTATATGCTCACCCATTTGAAGTACGCACACATTCACTAAAGTTTGTTTCCAAAGTATGCAATGAAAAATTAAAACTATGGTTTCCACATACATCTCATCGCATTTGAATCATTTGGAAGTTTAAACAATTGATCTGCTCACACATCCTCGTTGCACTGAAAGCATGGGGCCTCTTTAGCTTTTCTAAACACATTTATTTAGGGCAGGAAAACCTGAGTTGCCTTTGTTTGACCAGATGGCTGGTTAATTAGGCTGGCTCCACGTGCAGTTGGGGGCATCCCAAATCTGTGATAAACATTACTGAAGAACTTTAATATGCTGATCTTGTTGTTTTGTTGTTTTTAGAGAAGAGCTTTCTGCATGAAATCAATACCTGGATGCTGATAACTCTGTGCATTGTATTCCTCCTAATAACTGAGCTCGGTGGAAAGTCTCTCACAGCAGGCTGAAAGAAACAATGTAGCCGTCTTATATTCCTGCACTTAATTCTTACAATAACACACTTCCAGCGAAGCCCTCGCTGCCACGCTTTAATCATTTACTACCGTGGCTTTTGAAATTATTGACTGAAGTTGACGTGGTCCATAGTTCCATTCACAGAGTGATTGTCTATTAACCAGATTGGCTGCAGGTCAGAGCCTGATGTATATTTTTTCCCACCTGATATGATTCAATACAAGCCTCTCAACAGACTGTATGTGATTAATGACATTAATCTAAGCTGCAGGTCAGAACCTGCTCCACTAAATGCTCACTTCTTGTGCCGACTGTGATTCAGGAACTGTGAAGCTTTGGGAGGATGTAAAGGCCTGAATGCCGAATGCTGGAAGTCGAGCTGTGAACACATTGCTTTTAGTGTAATGTGACGTTTCCTGGGCAGCATCCAGGAGGGGTTTTTTTCCTTCCTCCTCTCATGCTCGCTTCCTCTTACAAGTACATGACTATACACGGCTTGTGTTTGAAGACTTGGCAGAAAAACAATCTAGCCACAAGCTATTATAAACTACATGGGATTTTGGCAGCCGTGGGATGCGATGGGAAGACTGAAAAGCAGAGCGGCAACAGTGAAAGGAAATCCTTCTGAACCTCTTTCGACTTGTTCTGCTCTGCGTGGCTTTGTGCCAAGTCCCAGTCAGCTGTAGTGTTTACCCAAGTGCCTTGACACAGTGGTCCAGTTAGCGCTTTTAGCCCCCGACACTAGCCTGGAGCTGAGCCAAAGCAGTAGCACAAGACAGCAAAGAAAGCCAAAAACAATAGACAACTCTCACCCTTCACCTCATCGCTGCCCCTCCTTTTCTACAAGGTGCATAACACCAGCCAGGACCCAAAGACAGCACAGCTTTTGACTGCATCAGCAATTTGCCATTTGGAGGATGTTGTGGCTACAACACAGACAGCCTAGTAAATGTCACAATGCTTTGTGTTCCTCACATGACAAAATGCATTTTGAAAAAACATGCTGTTAGCTCTGTGATTAGCATCCAGTCTGTACTGCAGTATAACACTAAAACCTTAATCGAATTAAGTCCACAAACTGTTTGCCTACGAAAATCATTTGTATCTAAAGCATTTTTGTGGATCTCCATCCACTATTACAAACATGCAAAAAAAAACAGGAAATTTGACTTCCTTATTAAAAGAATGACGTGAATGGAGCCTGTTGACAATGAAAAATGACAAATGCTAATTTCCAATTCAAATAGTTATTTGAGTAGCTCCATGTAATTTTCACACATGCACTATAGCCCTCATCTTTTCACTGTATTACCTGGCAGTCAGTGTGATGTCTGAGCTCATCTGAGCATGAATCCTGTCTCCTGCCTGAGGTACGCACACGGCACCGTCTAAAAGTGAAGGAGATTTGGCTCCAAGGTGGCACATAACGTTGGCCGTTTCCTCTCAGCTGCCAAAGTTGATGGTGTGTCTTCATTTTAATTTGGCTATTCTTCCATCTATGTTTGCTGTCATTAAAGAGCAGGTGCTGAGATATGTTCTGCAGAAGTGCATGTGAAGAACGAACAGCACCAGTGTGCAGAAGGTGGAGGCTTGTGGTTTTACTACAAACTGATCAAATTAAAGAAGACATCAGTAGCTCGAGTTCCATTAGAAGCAAAAAAAGTCAATCCTCCAGGGTCAATTTGAGGGGAAAAAAAAGGATACGCACCACCTGCATTTAAATTCAATTCAAGATGTGCCTTTTTTGAATGTCATTTGCAAGATGCAGCAGAAGCAATCCTTCAAACTGTCTGACTGCATGTCAGGTGGCACTGGAAGTCTCTTCACCCCCACACTTTTCCAACGTTAACGTCAGTGACCGTGTCGCCTATTCTCTGTAACCTTCCAACCCTGACAAACTGACATTCAGGCCACGAGTGGCCAGCTGAGAAATAAGGCAGACATTGTATCTTTGTTTTCTTCCTTTATTTATAATCTATTTACAGCACTTTATGTGAACAACCCACTGCAACACTGTAGACTTAAAGTCTAAAAATGGTGCCAATATCTTCTTCATGCTTACACCACTGTGCACGGTTTTCAAATTTGGAATTTATATCTGTAGCCTGGCTACGCTGCATAAAGAGTGTTTGCTAGCTGATAATCTTCAGTGCAAGCTTTACCTGCCAGATCATCCCTTGGACTCTGGTTCTACATTTGTGTGCATTAACACACTTACATTAGAAACATTTTCCATTGCTTTGGAGAAGCTGTTGATCTGTGACAGCATCAGTTTCAACTCTCACTGAATAGTAACGATGACTTTGCTTCCTTATTTCTTGTGTGTTATGCTTTAAGTCGGCATCAGATCGATATCGCTCTCATGTGTGGGGTCGGCACAACCCTAACATCACTCACCAGAAAGCATGCGTACATGTACGAGCTTCAATAGTGCATAAATGAGTGTATAAGCACAACTGTGTCATGATATGTACCCATAATAGCTCAAATTATTATATAAAAATGCAGATTGATGATTAAACTGATGCTTTTATAGCTGTTTGTTCATCTTCTGACTGTGCAAAGATTTTTTTTTGAAAAGTAACTTTTGTTATTTGCATCCCGGCAGGTGGCTGTGGTGCCTGCTCAAGTGAAACACTATTGAAACACTGTAGCGTTGAGAGTGGACGGCAGACCACAGACTGGCAGTTCGTGCCGTGTTTAACCGTGATGTGACAGAGGTGAGGGGACCAGTTCCACCACGAGAAGCTTCCTCCTGCCTGCCAGCAGCAGATGTGCCCTTTGGGACTCAGACAAATAAAAAAAAACTGTCTCTGCCTACAGCTCCTCCCAGTCAGGACCTTTGTCTTTCTTTCTTTTACGGCCCCTGTGACACTGACTGAAATGAATAGAAAGATCACCAATCATGGGCACGATTACAACATGGACATGCACGCACCCACCCACCCACCCCCGTCAAACCCCTGTCTCTCGATGGGAGCCCCCAGTGGGAATGTTCACTGTTTGAAGAGTTAACTCTTTAATTCTGTCTGGAATGTTTCCTCTGGGTGGGGCAGTTTAGTGTGCTGAGCCAGACCACTAACCCCTCTTCTAGTTCCACAGCATCTCCTCCCCCCTTTCCCTTCCCCTTCATCTTCCTACTAAATTCAATACCTCTATTTCTGTGTGTGTGTGTGTGTGTGTGTGTGTGCGCGCGCGCGTGCCTGCGCATGCACAAGTGGGTGGGGCGGGGGTCTTCTGCACTTAGCTGTTAAGAGGAGCTCAGCACAAAATGAGGCTTGTTTTATATCCGGGGCAATTACACTTTACACACTAATTCAGATAAAAACTGCCATTTGCATGTGAAAACATTCTCACCAGCACTTTAATTTGGGGTTGTTTCATAGATGTTTGACAAGCAGGCCGGTTGCATCGGAAACCACAGAAAAAATAATGTATTTTCTCCCTTAACGTTCGGGTCAAACAGGGTTTCGCTTCAGCGCTGAGATTAAAACCACTTTCTGAAAGTCTTCTGAATGCTGGATAAATATTGTGTGAATTAATTTTAATTCTATAATTCTAAGAGCCCCCCCCCCCCGTATCAACTAAAGACATCGGGCCACTAAATTGAATTAGATGTTCTAATATTACTTAAACAATATCGTATCGGAAAAATGGAGACGCTAAATACAATCATGCATTACCCTCATTCGTTTCCACCCTGACACAAATTTAAGCGGAGCAGAGCTGGTAACCAGCATTAAGCTACATTAAGAGCAGCATCAATCAGACATTAAAGATGGAAACACAGAGCTAAAAGCCCGGACATCTCCATCCAATCCAACCAGCTTACATCTGCCCTTAATGAGGTAAACCAAAGTTCACTTAGCACTGAACCAGGAAAAGAAGACAAACAACCTCAATATATTATAAATACTGTTCCAAGATTCACCAAACAGAGTGTGGGGAAGAGGGTTTAAAAGTGCTTGAGCAACAAACCTGAATACATTCATGTGGATTTTGATAAACACTGAGCACATCTTTAATTATGACGTGCCAAGCCATCATGGACCTATTTAAAACACACGCACTGGTCTGAAAAATAGTGGATTTTTTTTTTATTCTGGGTTAAAATGTGAAGCTTTCTGTTTGGCATGTTGTCAGCATTCATAACAATAAATGAATGGTCGAGGCTGAGGCTTTCAATTCCTCGTGTGGCTCCAGAGCGCGGTAAAGAAAATGCAGTTCTCACGCACGCTTCATCTTCTCGTTCTGAACAAGCGCTGTTCTGAGGAAACTCAGCCTTCCTCGTTATGTCTCATCTGAACGACGACCTCGTGCAGGCGGCTTGTGGAATCAGAGGTCAGACAGTAATTCCAGCCTCATAACATTAACGTAACATCAATTCCAGTAAACAGAATAATACACAGTACGTCGTTTAAAATCCGCTGACAGTTACGGCATGTGAGGCATCAGCATTCGGCGAGTACGCTGGCAGAGAGGCCTCCTTTCTCCCACTTCAGGTATTCCCAATAAAGACAGCAACCTGCTGGTAAACTGTCCACTACAGCTGTCAAAATTAAAGCTAAAAGTCCTTTTACTAAACACAAGGTCCTCCTCATTTATCACAAGTGAGAGGAAAGTCAGGCCGAACACGCCAGCCTCTTAAAGCTCATACGCAATCCTAATCGATCTCCTTGCTGCAGCTGTGCAGCTCCCCACTTCCTGGCTGATGCTGCTGGAGCGACAGCTAAATTATGCAACAGTGCTGCCTCGACAGACAGGCTTCAGGACCCGAGGAAGAAGCAAAAGAAGGGTTCAAGCGTGGTGGTGATGCTGCCGGTTAGGCACTGCTCTCAGATGTAGTTTTACATCTTCTCCACAACTGCACCAGACTGCAGGGCCTTTTGTCTAACTCACGTACAGTAAGTCTTAAAATAAAGTGCTCCAGGTTACTGGGCGGGGCTTTTTCTGCAGAAAAGCCCAGTTTATCTCATATGTTTTCCATGTCTGCATTACTCTATATTTACTGCTGCGAGCAGCTTCTTAGTATACTTTGCGTAAACGATCTTGACAGAGCTGATCATCATTCATTACTCTTACTGAAAGTACTGCAGAAGACTTCTGAAGAGAAGTGGCTCACAGTGGCTCCAGTGGCACTCCCGGCTACATGTTGGCATCAGAATTTTGAGAGCAACCGATGAAATGATTGTAAAGTGATCAGCTACTGTAGCCGTGGCCTCTCAGCTCCTTTTTTGTGCACTGATTTACTTAAGTATGAAATGCTAAGTCCTGGCTTTCAGGATCTCCTTAACAAAAGGCCTAAGCAAATAAAATGACAAATCTAATCAGGCTGCAAAGGGTAATTACTCAGCCATCATGTAAAGCATCTACTTAAATACATTACCATGCAAATGTATCATCTAAATGTCCTCTGCTAATGTTCACGGCCACGAGTCTATGTGACATAAGAAAGACTGAGCCAAACAGTGTGACGTTACTATCCTCAGTATTCAGTAATGAAACAGCTAAACCACAAAGGGAGAAAATAAAATATGGATGTAAACTCTCTTCAAACTAAAGTATGTAAACGTGAACAGAAGCAGCTGCTGTTGCACACACCATTGGCCCAACATGCCAAATATCCAGCTAATCCAACCGAAACAGTGTCCCGGCCAGCAGGTTCGCACACAATCTGCAGGCGCAATTAAAACAATTAGTCACAGACTGAGTATGGCAAGAAGAGAAGGATATTGGATATGTGTGTGTTTGTGAGCGGGAGAGGTGGGGCGGGTGGGGGCTGGATTACAGAGGTCATGTAGCCTCTGTCCAAAGGCCAGAGCGTTGGGGCCGCTCGGTTATCCGGTCCAACTCCCTCCCCACGCGACGCCTTTGTCCATCTCCTTGTTTGACAATTATTTACTCTGCTGTTTAGAACAGGGCCGAGGTCACCGCACATACATCACTGACAAGAAAACATCGGCTACCACGTCTGTCCGCTCAGGCTGACCTGTACAGTCCAGCAACATTTGTATAAAGTAACAAAAAACACTGATACACCGATTGTTGCATCTGACACAATCTATCCAATGTTTAGAGATATGAATCATAAAGTAAAAAGCATCGTTGTCTTATTCATATATTACTAATGCTGGATGAAAATCAGTGCCTCTGCTGCTGTGATTCAAAACTGTGTGGAAGAACTCACACAAAGAGTGCTTTGGATAAAAGCCCCAGTCCAGCGTGACCGTCTTCTTTAAATGTAAATGTTAATGTAAATGGTCTTCCGTGCAATTGTCTCATTAGCCAGTCATCTCAGCTTTCCTCTGTCACTGCTTTTAGAACATAATAAATGTGCTCCCCCATTATTATAGAGGGTTGGTATTTGCGGCATCTGCCAGGCTCGTCTCTGGCCTCTGGAAGACAATGACATCAAAAAAAAAGAAGAAAAAA
>VOQJ01044781.1:0-11561 GCA_015052665.1 Apistogramma diplotaenia | reverse complement strand
CAGTAAGAGCAGAGTGTGAAGCTTCAATCAGCAGGTCAGAGCTCAGTTTGGCTCTAAATACTGCAATGCTCACAACATCATGGTGACATACCAGAGTTCAGAAGAGGACAAATCCTTGGTGCACGTCTTGCTGGAGCATCTGTGACCAAGACAGCAAGTCTTTGTGATGCATCAAGAGCCACGGTATCCATGGTAACGTCAGCATCCCACCAAGAAGGACGAACCACATCAACAGGATTAACTGTGGACCAAGAGGAAGCTGTCTGAGAGGGATGTTCTGGTGCTGACCCGGATTGTAGCCAACAACATAAAACCACGGCTGCAGAATTAAATGTTCACCTCAGCTCTCCGGTTTCCACCAAAACTGTCTGTCGGAGCTCCACAGGGTCGATATACACGGCTGCTGCTGCAGCCAAACCTTTGGCCAAACCAGCATGTTGCAGAGCCAACACAGAGAGACAGACAACCATTCACACCCGTGGGCAGTTTAGAGTGACCAGTTACCCCAGTAAGTGCATGTCTGTGGACTGTGGGAGACCCACTCAGACACGGGGAGAACATGCAGACTCCACACAGAGGGAGGCCAAGGTGGAATCGAACCCAGGACCTCCAGATGTCATCCTCTGTGAGGCAGCAGTGCTAACCGCCATTGGAAATGAATCATTTACTCATCTGTATTCCTTGATGTGTTTTAATGGCTTATTTCTACTCAGGATATTAATTTAATAGGAAAAAGAGTTCGAGCTTCACTTCCACAGCGTCTCCGAGTTCTGATCATTTCTGGGTCCAGATACAAAAACTCACCACAAGATGAGAAATCAGATTTCCACGGAGTTTTAAAAAAAGCATTTAAATAAGTCAGATAATGGTTCGATTTTTGTTTTATGTTTGTTTTTAACAAATAAAAAATGAGGAAACGAGACGTTTCCTGAAGCCGTGAAATACACGAGTGTCCAACTGAATTTTATTTTTGTTCGTTTGTGTTTTTGTTGGAAGTTCAGAATTATTGTGACCTTGGAATATTAAAATAACATTATCTTATTACTTTTACATTTTTCTGGAAGCCTCTAAGTGTGTTCTTATCCGTGGAAACCGGGTCCTGATGGCTCTGAGGGTTAACGGTTGCCAACGCCTGACGGGATTTACTGCCACAGAGGTGATGAGGGTTAGCGTTAACTCCACCATCTCTGCTGCTGCAAAGCTCCTGCATGAGCTTCCTGCCTCTGTTATTTCAGTGCCCTCTTGGACTTATTGTTTAATAACTGAAAGAGCCCTACGTGCTTTTTTTCCATGCAGCTGGACTGTAATGCAGCTCCTTCACTGTGCGTTTTAGGATTTTAAGATGTTATCCGGCCCGTCGTACCCCACCGAACCCCCGACACCTCGCGTTCCCTCTCGGTCACTGAGACCCAGCTTCTTCTCAGGGGGCCGAGCTTTCTCAGCCACAGCCCCTAAACTCCGGACCGACCCGCCCCCACGTTAGTTCAGCCTGCGTGCTTTTAAGGTGCATCTTAAAACGAGTTTTCATTCTCTGGCCTTCAAACCGAAGTGAGAGCTGTTTGTTTCTGTGGTTTTATTTTGTGATATCGATTTGATGTTAGTGTGTTTGATGTGTTCACTTTATCGTCTGTGCAGAACTGTTCTCTAACCTTTTATTATTACAGGTTCTATCTTTATGCACTGAACAGGAGCGGCCCTCCAATTCTATTCTCTTCTATTCTATTCTCTTCTATTCACTTTGGTCAACACTGTTGATTCTAAATGTGCTTCCTGAATAATTTTGGTTGGATTCGTTGTCAAATACATTTCTCCATATGAATGAAGCAGATTACATCAAGTCCTCCTCCACAGACACCTGCTGTCTAATGAAAGAATGCAAGATGGATGAGAGCACGGAAACGCAGACTGAGGGTCAGTTCTCATGTTCTGTGTTCAGGTTCCTGCTGGTGTTCTCCTGCCTGGTTCTGTCGGTGTTCTCCACCATCAGAGAGTACGAGAAGAGCTCAGAGGATGCACTCTATATCCTGGTAACCACCCAAACGTCACGCTAACATCACGTGTTACATGTCTGCAGTGTAAGAGCAGGCCCGTCTCCACAGGAACCCTTTCCGGGTTCTCAGCACACCTGAGCTCGGGTCAGGACTCGATGTCCTGATGTCACCCTGTGGGCGGGATCTCATCTCGCACCTTCACACATCATAAACCTTGAGCTCGAGCCTCAGTGTTTCTTTGTTCTGTCCAGCAGACTGAACTCATCCTGAAAGCTGCTCTGATTGTTAACTCTGCTGTTGTGGAACAGGAAGTGGTGACCATCGTGGTGTTCGGCGTGGAGTACATGGTGAGGATCTGGGCTGCGGGTTGCTGCTGTCGTTACAGAGGATGGAGAGGTCGACTGAAGTTCGCTAGGAAGCCGTTCTGCGTCATTGGTGAGTCTGAACAGTCGGAGCGGAGTGAGCGCATCGGTCCGGTCAGTGTGACGTCACTTCCTTCAGTCTCTGAGAATCCTTTAAGGATGTTTCTGCCTCCTTTAGTCTGTTGTGGAGATTTTTTGGAAACCGTCTGTTTTCCTTTGAATGGACCTTCAAAGTTACACAAAGAGAAGAAGAAGTGGATTCAATTACTAGTTTTTTCTCAGCAGGACAATCCAAAACTTTTACTGGACTTCTAGTTATAGTGAACCCTAACCCACCCACCCAGCTGACCCATCAGAGCTTTTGGATTACAGCCCTTAAAGAGTAAACTGAGGGTTTCAGACAGATGTGCTGCTTTAACTCACCCTGAGCTCAGGTCAGGTTATACCTGACGGAAACCTCTGCAGAGCGCCTGGAGGAGACTGCATGGCCACCTTAGGCCTTCAGCCAGGTGTGTTGATTAATCATCGACAAGTGTTGTAAAAGCAGAGGCAGTTTGCTGGTCTAAAGCATTCAGGTGTGTGTTAACGCAGTGCCACGTAGGAAAGACCTCAGCAATGATCTTATAGAATCAGTCTCAGAAAGGTTAAAGGTCATTTCCAAACAAACACTCAGAGAAACTGCAAAAAGCCCAAGAACTCCATCTCAGATTCTACAGACCTTAAAGGTTAAAGTTCATGACGGCACAATTAGAAAAAGCCTAACTTATGGCCATGTTTGGAAGGGCTGCAGGAGAGAGCTCCATCTCTCTAAAAGAAAAATGGCAGCACAGCTCAGCTCTGCAAAGCTGCACCTGAACAAACCCAGACCAACAAGATGAGAGCAAAGTGCAGATGTTTGCAAAGCAGCAGAAAGAGCTCAGAGCAGCTGGAGGTGGAGGAGGCCTGAGGATTTGGGCTCCCTGCGGTCACTGAGTGGACCACGAACTCCTCTGGATGCCAAAGTGAGGCTCACGTGAGGCCGTCTGTCCCACAGCTGAAGCTCGGCCCAAACCGGGTCATCAGAGGCTGATCCCAGAAACAGCTGCACATCTCCAACAGAACAGTTGAAAAAGAAAAGAATGAAGGTGCTGCGACGGCCCCACAGTCTGACGAATCTGTGGACCTACAGAGAGCTGTGCATGAATGAGTGCTGCAAACGTCACCGAGCTGAAGCTCCGCTGTGGGGGAGAGCGGGCCACGACTCCTCCCTCCTCCTGTGGGGGAGAGCGGGCCACGACGCCTCCCTCCTCCTGTGGGGGAGAGCGGGCCACGACTCCTCCCTCCTCCTGTGGGGGAGAGCGGGCCACGACGACTCCCTCCTCCTGTGGGGGAGAGCGGGCCACGGCGCCCCCCTCCTCCTGTGGGGGAGAGCGGGCCACGACTCCTCCCTCCTCCTGTGGGGGAGAGCGGGCCACGACGACTCCCTCCTCCTGTGGGGGAGAGCGGGCCACGACGACTCCCTCCTCCTGTGGGGGAGAGCGGGCCACGACGACTCCCTCCTCCTGTGGGGGAGAGCGGGCCACGACGACTCCCGTGGACACACACAGGGAACATCACTGCAGTTACTGCAGCTGAAGGAGCTTCTACAAGCTGGTGATGGATTAGGAGCCCGAATCATGGGGAGCGACGTCGCCGCCTCCTCGCTCGCCGCCTCCTCGCTCGCCGCCTCCTCGCTCGCCGCCTCCTCGCTCGCCTCCCAGTGGCGTTATGGAGTTCCTGCTTTAAAATGTGCTGTAACATCAGAAACACTGCAGGCGGGTTCTGTTTCTGTGGCATGCTCCTTATTGAGGATCATGTGATCGCTGAGGTATTGCCAGGAAGTGATGCTGAGTGGAGAGGCCAGGAAATGACCATCCAAACCTGCTCGAGCTGCTGCAGGTGTAAAAACAGGAGTGCCATGTTTAACCTGTGGAAACAACCTGCTCATGTAGGCTGTCTCACCTGTGGTGCAGGGCGTCGCTGTGGGAAACGGGATGTCGAGCTACGAGATGAATGATAACTCTCTGGTGTACTTCGCCTACTATCATGGTCTCCTGGGCAGCCATCTGTGGGCGGAGCTTCAGACCTACTGCTGCAGCGGTGGGAAATGCAACTTCTATGACAACCAGGATCAGAACTGCATCACCAGCGTGAGTACTACCTGTGGTCCACCTGTGTGGTGGATCTGTGTCCTGTGTCAGAGGTGACAGGTTGTTTCCTCTGCAGTTGGGGCTGGTTCAGGACATTGTCTACAGTTCGGGGCTGAACATGTACAACCTCTATGCTTCCTGTCCAGGTGGAATTCGGCAGAGACTCAGGTGAGTTTCAACTGTTAACTTGTGACATGTTTTTATAGACAATATATATTTCAAAAATCCCAGCTCGCCCCACGGCCGGTCTTTGTCCTCCAAGCTCGGTCCTCTACCAGAGGCTGGGAGCTTGAGGGTCCTCCAGTACCTCAGCTGTTCTGGACAGAGATCTCAGGTGTTCCAGGAACCTGCCGTAGCCACTGTCCCAGTTTGGGGGTCACTGCCCCGAGGGTTATCACGGGGACCACTGTTGCCTGGTGGTAGCCTCCAGCCTCTAGAGATCTTGTGCTCAGAGCTTGTTCCTGTGCTGCCATGATTAGGGCCTCTGTGCTGTCAGTGCAGCTTTGTCCAGCCATTGGTAGGATTTCTCTGTATCAGCCACTTCTTCAGTCTGCCGGTGGTCCGCACCGTGCAGAGGCCTGTCCTTCCATGGTGGCTCCTGTTCTTCCTCCTCTTCTTTCTCGGGTTTCTGCTGCCTGAGGTTCTCACTAAGCACATGATCCTTTGTGGCCATGTTCCTGACGTATTCATGGATCTTTGCTGTTTCTTCTGGGATAGTGGTTCTGACATCTATGTGCTAAGAGCTGGTCAGTGAACTCACCTGCAGCAGGTGTTGTGCTCACCTTGCGTCTCCCTGTTCGTTCTCAGTGTTGAGCGGGGCCAGTTGGTGATTCGAGATCTGGGAAACTCGTTCATCAACCATCAGTGGACCCAGACACAGGTGAGCTAGGGTCACGTGATGATCAAAAGGAGTTCCTATAAAACCTTCTGACCAGGTGTTTTCCTCATTGTAGAAAGTCAAAGGTCTGGCGGCGCTGCTCCCGTCTGTTCGACTGGACCCCCCCTGCACCAACTCCACCTCCACCTCACTCTACCTGAACAACCCGCTGGTCAGAAAAGCCCTGCACATCAGCCCCAAGGCTCTGGACTGGGTCATCTGCAGGTAACGCATGCACAGACCTGAGCAGTCTCACCTGCCCCGCCTCACCTGTGCTGATTCTCTGCTCTGTGCTCGCAGCGCTGAGGTGAACCTGAATTACGGTCGGCTCTACACGGAGGTCAGGAAACAGTACCTGAAGCTGCTCGGCGCTCTGGTCAGTGTTTAACATGACTCGCCTGTTGAACCTGTTTGATATGGACTGGAAGGTGTTGGTGGGGATGTCCTTTAGGGCCGTGTTGATGGTTGTGCTCTCTGTGCAGAAGTACCGGATCCTCGTGTATAACGGTGATGTGGACATGGCCTGCAACTTCATGGGGGACGAGTGGTTTGTGGAGTCTCTGCAGCAGCAGGTGCAGTTAAATTCTGATCAGTCATCCACCGTCTGCAGAACCACCTGATCGATAAACTGTGCTTTCCCGTGTCGCAGGTGGAGGTCCAGAGGCGTCCGTGGATCTACAGTGATGTCGATGGTCAGCAGGTCGGCGGATTCGTCAAAGAGTTTGATAACATCGCCTTCCTCACTGTGAAGGTAAAAGCCACATTCATCATCCTCACTGACTGTGTGCTGTCATATTTTGGGGGCGGGGCTTAATTTTTTTCCCCCTGCATGAGACCACCTTTAACTTTTTTTCTACAATAACTTTATTTATAAAAGGACAAAACTGGAACGAGCCATTCCTCGATAAAATCCTTCAAGAATCATTTGAGGGGAAAAAGCTAAAATCATTGAGATCTATAACATTTAGGATCTGTCAGAGGGTCAAAGTTCCTCCTAAGCCACACCCCCGCCCTCATTTCCATGGCGGGCAGCAAAGATTGAGGATCGTTCGGTTTGCTTTCAGAGCAAGTTCACATATCTCACATTAAAGCTTCATCATGAACAGTAAAGGTCAAAGTTCAGCCACAGCCAAACACGAGTCTGAGTCACCACTCCCTCTGATCAGTGTGATGTGACGACTTCCTGTGAACTGCAGTACCAGCAGATCCAAAATGGCTGCCCTCCTGTAACGGGTCACCTGTTATGAAGGGGAAGCTTTTGTTAATGCTAATAAAGTTTCAGTACAAATAACAGCTGGCACTGACGTTTAAGCAAAATCGGGTCGATTCATTTTGGTCTGAAACTCGAGGATTGGAGATGTCGGGTTTCCAGGTGAAGTACCTGTTTGATATGACCTTTGACCTCGCTCTTCCTGCAGGGTTCAGGTCACATGGTTCCTTCAGACAAACCAGCTGCTGCCTTCACCATGTTCACCAGATTCATCAAGAAGCTGCCCTACTGACCTCTGACCTCACAGGCCTCTCATCTGATTGACCCCCCACCCCACTGCCAGCCAGTCAACACGACTCTCCTCTGTGTTGCTTGGCAACTGGATTAATGTAGAAGGAAATGAAACGTTTCAGACTTTAGCCAATCACTTTGCTCCTCTTGGCCAGCTTCCTCACCTGGTCACCTTTTGGTTGCCATGGAAATGTGCACGTCCACCTATTTTTTTCTTTTGTTAATGTGAAAAAAATTCTGCTGGTTTGATTTAAAGGGAAATAAAGTCAGATTTTAATGAGGTTTGACTGTCGTTTTTAAATGGTCTTCATGTTTAACTCGCCCGACTCCGCCCCCACCTCATTTCACCAGGTAAGGTGACATGAGGTGAAAACTGCTCTGGAGTTTGTGCTCTGCATCGACTTAGACAGCCTTTGTCATTCATTAAACACACAAATGTACGCAGAACAAAACGTTGCATTAGCAGCAGAAAGAGCCTCACGTGTTGAAGCGCTCGGTTCTCCGGTCGGTAACACGTGTTTCTCCGTGTGTTGATCACACTCAGTCGGGTGTTTGTTTGGAATAATCTGTGACGCTGTTTCATACACCATTATTAAGATCTGCGATGCCCGCACTGACCAGCAGGTGTCACTGTGGAGTCGTATCAAAGTCTTTCTTGCTTTGCCATCACTAACATGAAACCTGACACAAAGAACACAACACGCTGACGAGGACGCGACACTGAGACCTTAAACACACTAGGTGTCCAGGGAAAGACAGCTGGGGAGGACAGGTGAACACAGCCCAGAGAACAAGGGACTGTCAAAATAAAACAGGATGTGACTAAGCACGATATGACAGACTTAACAAATAAGGAGGCAGGCACACAGAGGGAAGCTCAACATACAGAAACCTGCCACAGCACACGAGATGTAACGAAAGGCGTCATGATGCTCGGCGAGAAAGTGAGCAGTACTGAACAACGGGACACAGCAGGGTTCTGCTCACTAGGCTAGCCAAAGCGGTGGAATTTAATGCTAACAAAGTGGCTCATGGCTCTCCCTGTAATCTCGTACTTTGTATGATGACAATAAAGCTACTCTATTAACGAACAGAGGCAAAGGTCAAAGGTCTGGAAAACCAAAGTAAACAACTACAAGAGGAGAATGCCGAGCTTGAAACGAGGCTCAGCGAACAGGAAAGATACAGAATGAGATGGAGCCTTTGTATAAAAGGCTTGAAGGAGGAGAAAGATGAGGATATCAGGCCTTCAGAAATACAGACTCCTGATTCTGAGTCAAGGCTGGAGGAGGAAGTGGATGTTATACGCCGACTGGGAAGGAAGTTGGAGAACAAACACAGAAACATCATGCTAATAAATAATGGAGGAAGACTAAAAAACCCACTTACTGCAAAGAGCTGGGTGTCAAGTTTGCTGAAATGCTACCCAAAGAGGACCGGGAGGAGAAAAGTGGTCTATGACCGCTCATTGATCGACTTCGGAAAGCAGGAAAGGCGGCCTGCTTTGGAGGCTCCTTTGGGTATAAAGATGGGCGCCTGGAAGGAATGCATAAAAAATCAGATGGAGATGCAGAATTTGTAAAAGGACTTGCAAGTGCAACTCTTCAGGTTAAGTTTTCTGTAGCTAACTTACTAAATCTCATTTCTTGGTATTGGGGTTAACCGATCATTTGGCTAAACCATTTATTTTGAAATCAAGGGTCTCTTTTTTGTTGTTTTTAATGTTAAATGAGAAAATTTCATTTGGTTCAGCCAATGTTAGAGCATCATGTTGTTTTTGGACAGAAAGGATTTCTATTTCAACAGATTCACTCTTCAAGCACTTTTTGGGCTAACCAAGACAAGATTGTTTTCTGCTATGGTGCAAACCAAACTGACACACAAAGGACACTGGTTAACGGCAGTAACCAAAGCTGATCATTTGGTTCTCATAATAGTTAATTTTTATGACTTTAATGAGGACAGCTTAAACCGAACTCTACTGGATGAATTATGTCAAGTTTTACTGGACCTTCAGACTCGATGCTTCACTGACCACGTTGTTCTGGGAGGGCCTGGAACATGGTGGCCTCCGACATTAGGCTGGCAGCAAAACAATGTTCTGATAAAGTTTTTATGACAAACCTTACTGATGTGTGGAGAACACTGAACCCCAGGTGTACTGAATATTCATGGCTAACACCTAAAGGTCCATGCAGGTCTAGACCATCACTAGATCACTATTGGTTAATAAGTGATTACCTTTAATGATGCTCCACAAAGGTCTCTAAAGCACCACCGCCTGACCATTACTTATTAGACAACAAGGAACATTGTATAGGATTAAAAAATTATTAAGGAATTTGAAACTGTTCACTCAATTATAGAAGACATAAATAAATGGGAACTTTTGAAATACTAAGAAAACAGACCGCACACCTGCATAGCTCCTGGAAATTATTTATTCCACCTCAACAAAGAGAAAAGTGACGTTTCGGGCGGCTGCCCCTCTTCAGACTAGACAAGTCTGAAGAAGGGCAGCCACCTGAAATGTCACTTTTGCGATTTATGCCTGATGCGATTTATTCAGAGAAAAAAGAACTCTTCAGACTTTGGTCGTTTAGAACAAAGGAACTCTGTAAGAACTTTATTGATCAATGATGACGAACGCAGTGACAGGAAGATTATACAAAGAGAAGTTTTCTCAAATTTATACTCCACTCACTCCCAGGGCCGGTTTTTGCTGTGGGCAATGTGGGCGACTGTCCTGGGCGCAATCTATTTGAAGACACACGAGTGCCGTCAAAAAAACAAACTCAAAACAAATGTCGCCAGTTTTGGGAGTTAGGTAGAGGGTTCGGGTTAGACTACCGCTCATTTCCAGGTCCACTATGTCACAGGAGCGTCTCTCTGGATCATCAGCATCAATCATACAGTTGCACAACAGATTTCATATGATGATGTAATTGATGATTTTGCAGCAAAGAAGGTTTGGAAAGTCAAGTTCACTTCACATGCAGGGTTATTAGTACCTGAAGGATTTGTGACATTTATATTGGTAGTTAGAGACACTGCTCTTTAGGATAAATAAGTCACCATGCACTGATACATAAATGCATGTACAGTATGAAAGAAGGTTTAACAACTCAGAGTCCCAAATCTGGTCAAAGGATAAATGATGAAGAAACCATCCTGGAGCGATGACTTTGTTAGACTATAAAAGTCTCTCTGGGTTGTTGCTGTGAGATTAAAGAAGGGATCTCATCAATAATTAGGGAAACGCAATCTGTCTTTTTCAAAGATCCATCAATACACAACAGTGTTGGACTTGTGTTGCTTGACTACAGTGACTTGTTTAATGAAGGAAGTTTTTGCCTGTGATGAACAAAGATTCGGACTTTGGCCTGTTTTGTTTTTTAATGTTGTTGGAATGTTTTACAATGACATTACAGTTAATATTTCAGTCTCTCTGAATCATGGTACCAGCCCTACATTCAAGGCTCAGACAGCTGTAAGAGAGGGATGGCCCTTGTCCCCATTACTGTTTATAATGGTGCCTGAAATCCTATCTATTCTAATGAAGGCCAGTGACACTGAAGGCATTAACATATTTGGGAAAAATATAGTAATAAGTCAGTTGGCCGACGATGCAACTCTCTTTTTAAAGAATAGCAGTCAAATTCCATTAGTGTTATAGATCGGTACGGTCGTCTCTGGAGCTTGAAAAAGGCGACTGGACTTCTTTTTGTTTCTTGAAGATGTTTCACCTCATCTGAAAAGCTTCTTGAGTTCTCAAACCAAAGGTGGAGACACCCAGGTATTTAAACCTCAGTGGGCGGAGTCCCGTGGAGGTGGTTATGACCCTCTGCCGTTCATGTGCACCAAGGTGTGAATGGAGGCGTGGCTTATTACAATCAGAGGTTTCAGATTAAACTAATTTGGGACTTCGCTCCATTGTATCATGTGATCATGGGCGGAGCTACCGGGGTGGCATAGGGTGGCAACCACCCTAAAAGACAGTCTTGCCACCCCTGTTGCCACCCCAGTTGGCAGCAACAAATTAAAAGAAAAGTTATGGCCAATTTGTTGTTTACGCGCACACAACTCCAATGTCCCACTGCTCTGAACGCAGCACGAGATTACGTCAGAGCGACAACAAACCGACATGTTTGGAAAACCGCGAAACAAGGAGCCGTGAGTCCAGAGGAAAGGAGACACGGAGGAAATTATCTACCAAGAGATGAAACAGTGAAAGCTCCGAGCTGCGATAGATGTGATGATGATTTTATGATGATAAAAATCTGTTTGCTAACTACATGTAATGTTAGCTAGGCCTGACGTTAGCTCTGTGCTAACTGCTACCTCAGCAGGCTAAAGGCTAACAGTGACTCAACATGTCAGTGAAGACACTGTAAAGTTACTGTCAAAGAAACGAAGAGCAAAGGGAGCAGACATAGTTTCTCACCAAAGAGGAAGGCGAGAGGAACAGAAAATGAACAACGAGCAAAGTAAACAGGAAGAGGAGGAGGAAGGAGAGCGAAGGACCAGGAGCATCAGCACCCAGCTGCTCCACATGGTAGGAGACTGTTGCTGCATCAACACTAAGTTACATATGAATAAGAACAAATGAAAACATTATATTTTGCTATAAGGTGTGTTTAAGAGACGTTACTTTGACTTCTT
>VOQJ01044777.1:2639-56211 GCA_015052665.1 Apistogramma diplotaenia | reverse complement strand
GCTGTTTCCTGTAACCACCATTAAACTTTTACTGGGAAACAGCTGGAGGTTCTTCATCAACCACCTGATCATCAAGTGAAGAAAAGAGAACTTTGTGCTGCAGCTGTTTGTTTCACACAGTGAAAAACTGCAGTACGGAAGTTAAAATATGCAGATGACCTATTAACACAAAAAAGTATTTCTGATCCAATTTCTTGAGTACTTGATGGAATAATTGAAAGAATATGCGATTCAGGCATTTAAAAAAGTTTTAATTAAAAAAAATTTTAATAAAAAAAATTTTTATTAAATAAATTTATTAATTTTTTTTAAATAAAAGATCGGATTTGTATCGGTTTGTATTGGTATCGGCCAATTCGTATCGATATCGGTATCGGAAATAAAAAAGTGGTATCGCCCCATCTCTAATATTAGGCCAAACATGACCTTTAACCTGTATTTTACACCTTCTCCTCCCACTAAATAACAATGTGCAGAATCTGACATCCAGATGAACACAGCTGTGGGATCATGATGCTAAACTCTGACAGGTGGAGGAGGTTTGTGTTGTTGCAAGTTTAGGTCTGATCCAAATGCTATAATTATTTAAAGGGGGAAAATTCTACATTAGCTGTATAGATGAAGCTCAGAGGAGAGAAGCAGAAGCTGAAAGAGAAAATGTGTTATTGGGGCTTAAAAAGCAGAGATTGTCATTTTGCACTTTCTTCTTCCTTTAATTTGCTAAACTTTTCTTAGATGTTAAAACTGAATTTAGTTCCTCTCTCAGCTTATGTGAGAGTAGTATTAGTTTTTAATATACTTTACTGCAATAACACCTTTGAACAGCACGAGTGTGTTTACGCAGGGCAGTGTTGCATTAGATGAATCACAGTTTGAAGAAATTGGCTGCAGATGGGTGAAAGTTTCTTTGCAGGTGGCCCTAACAGGGATATCTGAGGTGTGCATGATAATGGAGCCGAGTTACCTCCACCGCCTCCACACCCCCGCCACTACTCGCTCTGTGGCTCAGCACTCTCCCACACACTCCCTCCTGCTGCCTTTATACTCCAGTCTGGATCTTTTCTCCTCGCTCGTCCTCTTTGTCACATTGGCTCTGGACTGTCACAGAAACGGCTTGTGATCCAAACCCTTCTCCTGTTCTCTTCACTTACATAAATGCCACATACTGTTGGAATACTGAACCATATTTTTAGACTGGCACAGACAGGGCGATAATGATGCCAGCCATCAACAGTCCCATTATGTAACATAGACAGGGAGAGGCAGTTGCACATGCATGATACTTTTTCTTTATCAGCACACTATGCTTTTTCTGTATCTGGCAGGCTTTCTTGAGGACAGGTACAAGCGTTCGCATGCGCAGTAAACACAGACGTGTTTCTGTGCAGTGCATCCATACTACACTGTTAAAGCAGCCCAGCACATGCTATGCTGTCTGGCAACTCTGCAACAAAGCCAAACATGGGTGTTACTTTATAACAGATCAGTTAAAAACAAAGAGTTTGTTTCACAGAAACTTTCAAAAGGTAACACAATCTGTCAAATATACAATCAAAAATACATTTTAAAGGGCTTTGGGATTTCAAAAAGGGCTGTGAAGGCTCCTAAGGCACAGAAGCTGTGACATATGTAGCTGTCTGGGTTTTATCAATTAATTAGTAAGGTTTTTCAGCACCACGGACAGCATCAAATTGTTGTTGCTTCCTCTGCTGGACCTTCTGTGCTTTTTCTCTACCTTCAAAATGTTCTTGGAAGTGAAATACCTGGGGATGGAATCACATCAGCTTTCATATTCTCTCTGTTGTTTTGACAGAGAGTAAAAGAGAAAAGGCAGGAAATCACTGACAGAAACGTGTCGAGGTCCTGTCCAGCAGCTGTTGTTGGCAGGGTGGAAAACAGTGTCATAGCGATAGAGCTCTTTTGGTGTTGAAAAAGTTTCCTGTTTAGGAATCATTAAAGCATCGATGAGGTAAGCACATGCTGATGGAACACAACACCCCAACATCATTAATCCACTATTACCTGTACTATTAGTTTACAACTGAATAAATGAGGTACTGAAAGTCAGCAGTCACACTGAAGGATGTGCAAGACCATACTTAGCCACAGCAGTTTGTGTGGATGTAGTAACATATTTGGAGTGACAAACATTTATTTGATTTACTGATATTTTAGTAAATTTCTGCATTTTATTTATTACACCTCCATCAAAGATTAGTTTGGTTTTTTATGACTTAACTTCCTAATTTCCACAATTGTAGGCTTGTTTTTTTAGCTTTGACCGTTTCCAGCAAACAGAACATGTATGACGACAGCAAGATCGTGGTGAGGTGTGCAGTAGGAGGGGCTAAAGGTTTCAAGGTGGGCGTGGGGTTACATCAGGGTTCAGCTCTGGGCCCCTTCTTGTTTGCAGTGGTGACGGACAAGCTGGAAGATGAGAGAGCGAATGTGGACGAGTTTAAATATCTGGGGTCAAACATTCAAAGGGTGCAAAAGAGGTGAAAAAAGGTGTCGGCAGGGTTAAGAAGGTGAAGATGAGTGTCAAGCGTGACAGAAAGAAAGCAAAGGGAAGGTTTGCAAGATGGTAGTGAGACCAGCTATCATGTAGGGGAGTGATGGGAATGGATAAGATTAGAAATGAGTAAATCAGAGGGACAGCTCAGGTTGAGCAGTTTGGAGACAAAGTTTTCAAATTCCACCTGAATTTCCCCTTCGTGGGACAATAAAGGCTGTTCTTTTTCTTATTCCTAAGTTAGAGAGGCAAGCCTGAGATGATTTGGATATGTGCAGAGGACGGATGGTGGATACGTTGGACGAAGGATGCTGAAGATGGAGCTGCCAGGCAGGAGGAAAAGAGGAAGACCACAAAGAAGATTCATGGATGTAGTGAAGGAGGACATGTAGAGGGTTGGTGTGACAGAGGAGATATGGTGAGATGGAGGCAGACGATCCACTGTGGCGAGTCCTAAAGGGAGCAGCAGAAAGAAGAAGACGACTGTTTCCAGCACACTGTTAAAAATGCACAAAGACAGGCAGTGGGACCAATGAAACCATGAGTGGGTGTGCAGGGTGATATATTCTTTCCACAAAATCGGCAGTGCTTTATAGACAATAAAATTTTGAGAGAGAAAAAGCACTAAACAAAGAGGAGGCATTTAAAACCTGTGATCTGCAGGGCAAAACCAGGTTAGCATTAGCCTGGGAGCAAAAGGGTGAGGTGGGGGGGGGTGGCAGAGTGTAATATAAACATCAAGAAGTAAATTTAAAAGGGAATTAACAGCAATAAATACAAGATCCAATAAACAGAATGTAGGTCAAGCAGAAGTTAATCAAACAGAAGTGAAATTAACAGAGCTGACACTTTCAGTGTGACACGTTAGGAAACAAACCAAGTTTAATGCAGCAATTGATTGCTGTGTGCTTCGCTCCAAATGAAGCTTCTTACCTAGTAGGTAATTAGGAAGTGAGCAGATGCTGGTATTGAGCGCCTTAGAGAGCAGTAATTGTTTTCTGCTGATTACATGGGCTTTTGACAGAAAAATGGGTCACTGCAGGAGTGACCACTGAGAAGACCTCCAGAGCTGATTTCATATGCAGTGTTTATGAAAATGCACGGCTGTATGTTGCGCATAAAGGTTTTACTTTCATCATAAAATGAAACTTGTGGAATTTATCAACCGATCCACGCTTAATAAAGTCATCTTTTTGAGCGATGGCTTGGTATTGATAATAATCTGAGATCCTTACATTACTTGTGTAACTGTTACACTCATATACTTTAATGTATTTTCACTTTAATGTATAGAATTGTGTTTTTTTTGTCTTTATTTCCCCCTCATATCCTTATGTTGACCTCAGTAGCTCAGTTTTTTTTAATTAGCCCTGAACCAAGTCATCAATATTGCCAACAAACTGTTTACTTGTTTCTCTTACATAACTATAACTAAAAGTATGAAAGTATATGAAATACAAAGACCTTAAAGCTTTTCTAATTATTCTTTTTTAAAATGCAACGTGCAGTTCGCTCTTTGCAGCTGGTAACTACATTTCCTTATGTATAAACCTTAACTTGCTTTTATTGAATGCTAGCGCCATCTGCTGGTTACAGTTTCACCATTTCTGTACATCAGTAGGACGTCCTCCCTTTCAGCGGCCTGTCACACCATTGTGTTCAGGAGAATGTGTTAACTTCAAAGATTTGCAGGCTCGCCGCAGCTTCGTGTGTGTGACGTACTTTTAACAGCATCACAAAAGCAACAGCTTTCATTTACGTTCGCTAATCCAGCAGATTAAGAGCTCAAAGACAAATACAGATGGCCCTTGTTCTTTTACTACAGTTCAACTCTTGCTGACTGTTGCCCTGACAACCTTGTGTCATCATGTGAGAGCTACAATATCCCTCTGTCTCAGCTGTGCCTTCACGGCCCTTTTATCAAACTGCAGAAGAAGCAGCTTGGCTTTCTTTGCCTGTAGAAAATCTGTAATGTGTCCATGACCTCAGAGGGCATTATATGGCCTTGCTGCAGACTTACTCTAACATGTAGGGAGCTGCTACACCCCTGACCTTAACACAAGCATGGCTTCACCTTTAAATTCAAGGATTTATGTTACAGTTACACTGTGTAACTATGTAAACCAGCTGAGGTCCCCACAACATGAGCAATACCTGCTCACCACACACATACACACACAATTTCTTATCCATCTTTGTGAGAACATTCAGCCATGTAACATGTACAAGACTTAACCATCCAACTAAAAGTGTTCAGTTATTTTAAACCTATTAAATGTATCACACTTCCTGTTCCTTTAGGGTATGGAACAATAAAACCATAGTAGCGCCTCTCAGTGTGTTAGAGCTGTTGGAATGAGATCCCACATACACATGTGGATTCTTTTGTTACTGAAGGAAGTCTGGATCTGATTATTCCAAAACAAGATCTGAAGACCTCTTTTTTAATATTGTGATGATGAATCAGGTTATGAGACAGGACCTTGCTAAAGTAGGGTGTGGTTTGTTGTGTGTCTGCGGGGAATTACTAATATAGTCATATTTTTTCAATTAAGCCGATGGTCTGATTCAATGTGGTAAACATTTAGACACCATTTAAACTAAGAAAAGACTTAATAAAATACTATATAATGTTGTGGTGTGTTTCCTGTTGACACAGCCATATTCATGTTTTACTGGGATGCCTATCAGCAGGCAGCTGGCTTGTTAAATACTCTCTAGAGACTCTCTTACAGACATGTGGCAGGTTTCTTTGCTTTCTTTTGTTTTGCTCAAACACAACAATAATGCTTTTATTTGTTGTCCTCCGAATGGAGAAGCTGAGTCACAATAATTAACATTTTTCGCATATGTTGTTCTTTTGTTACGAGGAAACAAAAGATACTTGTATCCATAACACTGCAAAAGCAACTCACATGTCTGCTGAATCAGAGTTTGCACAAAGCTAAGCCGAATCCACATTTCATAAAGGCTTTTCCCAGTCTTTCAAAGCTTCGTCCATGCTGGTGGAATATTCTTGAGTCTGCAAGAAGACGGAGAAACCACAGTTATGCAGCAAGCTGGGCTGTGGCTTCTATTTTGTGGCAGATCCTCCCCCTCGTCTGGAAGCCGTTGAATTTTTCTCCAGATGTGGCGGCCTGATCTCTTTAACGAGACACCAGAGTCCAGGGCAGGCGGGGAGCTCACAGAAACAGAGGTTCAAAATAACACAAATGAGATCCATGAGAAGCAGGGTTGGAACATAAGCTTGTTTATTGAGTTTTATGCTTCACTAGTGTCTAAAAACAAGACATATTTTCATTGAAGTAGATTTTATTTACATTTTGGACTTTAAGAGAGGCCACATTTCCAGTATACAATCATGCAATTTATTGCACAATCAGGAAGATGTCTCAGTTTTCCAGCTTCACTCAATTTACTTTTTCCCCTCTAAAAGGCCTTCTCTGACGTCAGCCAATCTTTGGACAGCATCACCGGGATGGAGACAGCCTGGTTAGCCGGAGGTATTCGTGCTAAATGTGATCCGGATGCCACACAGGCTCTTCTATGAAGATCACATGTAGCTGACTACAGCTGAAAGTGAAGCTACTTTTCTATTTCAGGGTCCTTTTACATTTAATAGTTTGCAGCTGAAGTATTCTATTCATTAGGAGATTTTCTGACACATGTTCTCTAAAAATCAGTCAATACGAGAATTTCCTCAATGAGACATCTGAGACTCGCAGGCTCACTTTTCTTTCACTTTGCCAGTTTCCTAAACGACAGGTGTCTTTGACTTGGTCATCGTCCAGAGATAACAGGTTGCACAGCTGTCTGGCACACACACGCATGTGCACACACACACGCATGTGCCAGACAGACAGAGAGAAAATGAGGCACTTAATGAAAGATGGCAAACACTCTGGGTTCTTGTTGGACAGCTTTGGCATTGAGGTGTTCCTGTCGTGTCTTTTGTATGTGCAAGTGGACCAAACAAAAGCTTATTGAGGAATCTCTGGGAAGCCCGAGCTGTTGGAAAGGAATGCCCTCTCTCATGGCCCAGTGCCTTAGTCTTAATCATTCACTGGAAAGGGGGGGGGGCAGCATCAGGCTGACAGGAGCTCACTCACTGCTGACCCCAATAAAAGAAATCTATTAGGTAATCGTGTTTCTGATACAGACTAATCAAACTAATTTCTCCTCTTTTTCTTTCATAAAGTCTCCTTAGGCAAGGGGTTAATTAATATTTACATGCATTTTTATTTTCCGTGGTTGTTTAATTCCATGATAATATACAGACAGATATTTCTTTAGCAGCAGAAACAATGGAGGATGTGTGTTTCCCCCTATAAGAAGGCGGAGTTTTCTCCCTGGGGTCCTGAGCCAAACTTGGTTATGTAAGGATACAGTTTCTCATCTCCATGTGGAGTAACTCGAAAGTTTAATGGCGCTTATTTTAACAATGTGTCTGTAGAAACATTTTAAAGAAAACCTGCTTTGAGAGCTCACTTTGTTCTTTCTTTCTTTTTCTTTTTTTGCCAAAGAACTGCTTTCCGATCGTAAACCTAATTGAAGACTGACCTTAACCACTGCCAAGGACCAAGCTTTTGTTGGTTAATATTCAACTGTAAACGCTGTCGGCGTGCCCGAGGAGCAATATGGAAATGAGACTCTACTAGCAGCCTAGACGCACGGACATGGGCTCAGGTACAAGCCGAGGGAAAAGAGTCGCACCTGCTTGTGTCAGCGAGGTAACCGTGAACACAACAGGGACCGATGCGACTTCGCCGCAGAAGGACAGCCGCCCATTTAAGCCTCTTAAAATTCACGCAATTTTGCGCAATGTGCGTAACCGTGCGCAGCCGGACTGCCACAGCGAAGGGCAGGATTCGGACTTTTCCGGGAATGAGGAGGATATTGATGGCGAACTGGACACAGTTATGTCAGATTGCGAACAGCGAGGGAGCGTTTCGGTGAAGAAGACCCCTCCGAAGAAGACCTTCATCAGGTCCAAAACATACGGACTGTGTCATTTTAGCCAAGAGGAGACTGATGACGACTTGAGCGCTGCTCCGGGGCTCCGAGCGTCAGGAAGGGACCCGGAGCCACGTGTCGCACACAACGTGTCAAGAGATGTAAACAAGAGGGGCGATTCTGCCTTCACGCACTTTAAAAAACACACATCTGCGTGTCCCACTGAGCACAATGTGAGGACCTTTATGTTTCTACTTTGGAATATTTTTGCCAGGCTGTTTGGGTGTGATCCAGTTTATTAGAGCAAATGAACATATGTGTGATTTCAAAGTAACAATAAGATTATTGAGTGCTTAAAAAGAGAATAACAGAAAACGTCCATCCTGTCCTCTCCGGTTTGTTTCAGTCCTCCTCACAGGGCTGTTTGACAGGGGGGGGTTTGTCGGAAGATGTTCCCCCATCAGGAAAGCAACCGTAAGTAGACAACTTTAATAAATTATTAATTTCCGAGCCCAGTGGAGTAAAAATGCCAGATCAAATTTACCTTAAAGGGATCGAAATACCAAACCCATTATTCTCAGTGCATATCAGATATGTCGGGGACAGGCATCTGTTATTGTGCTACAGACACGACTAAGACCAAAACGTGCCATAAGCACAGCCGAGCTGAGTGTTGAGTGCTGCAAGTTATAAGACGTGTCACATGTATGTTTCCTGACATGTTTCTCCACGTTTCCCAGCTGCCAGGGCCCCTCTCTCACCACGCCAGTCATGCTGTACGATGGATCAGAAGAGGAGCTGATGGACACCATTGAGAGGGAGTTCAGTTGACCTCCCCAGCTAAGGAAGCTGTTGGGAGGGTATTCTGACAAATTTCCTGCTCCCGGGAAAGGCTGTGATTTGTATTTCTGCAGGGCTGCCAGCATCACTCCTGCTCTCTGCATTCAGCCAAGTCTTATTTAACAAGATGAAGCCATAATTGCAGAGTTTAAACACCAGCTTGAATATGTGCCAGGAAGCTCTCCTGACTCACCATGGCTGTTAATTGACTGACGCCCCCCCCCCTTAAATCTAGGTAGGGTGTCACTCTCCAGCTTGACTCCCACTGAGCACGTCTTTGTTACCCATCATTACTAACATGTTTAACATGTCTGTTAACAGGTAAATAAGACAACACGGACACTTTCTCCCAGCTCTGTAAATGTCAGCAGCACAAGTACCAGCTTGTGGTCTTTTGGCAGTAGAAATGTGACACATTTCAAGCAGCAGTTTAGTGTTTCATGTGGCAACCCTGCCAAGGTACGAGCAGAGTGTTTATTTAACGTTTCCTTCCTGACCACCGCTGCTGCTTTTTCCACCCTGATGAAGAAGGAATGTGGCAACACAGAGACTTTAAGTTGTGCAAAGCTTCTGTTTTTTTTTTGCCGACACAATTCAGCAACTGAAAGGCTTCGATGTAAAAGTCTGCTGCCACTTAGTGGTCGAACACAGTAGTTGTGTGTTTGGAAAAGGTCATTTTCAATCAGAAAACTTGTAAGTGTGGTTTTAAATATTTTTGAATGTGTTGGAAATAAACCTTTGTTATTGCAGCATTGCTCGGTTGACTAATACTTAGATGTGCAGTCTAATAATCCACATCAGGCAAATCAAAGGGTCAAGCTGTCATTTAATCATCACCGTCACCACGGGGACTGTAGGCAGACTTACAAAATAAAATAAAATATTTGTAAAACAATAAAATATATGATAAATACAGCACTTTAAAACATAAATGAGAGCATTATTACTGGAGGGGCATTTGAGGTATTTTTTTAACTAAGTGTTTGCTTCTTTGAAGGCCTGTAGAAAGAAATCCTTCTCTGTACAGTCGTCAGCAGTTTGGGAGGCAGGAGAGGAAGCTGCTTTCTGAGCACCTCGTTGTTTCTCACGTTCTTTGCAATGTAATCCTCGCAGATCCTGTGAGGAGGGGAAAAAAGCCTGCTGTTTCTCATTTCTATTTTGGGAGATAAATACATATTTAAAGTAACATGACCTACAAAGCAGCAGATAATTTGAACAGCAGATATCTTTACTTGTCACGGTGAAACAAATCTCATTAATAACAGCTGCAGGACACCGTTGTTGAGACTAACAGTGGACGAGGCAGGCCGTGGAGTCGGTCTCAGCTCACCTTCCTTCCAGCTGCTGTGGCCTGAGAAAGCTACTTTCAAACCCTCCTCAAGCCCAGTTTCTTTCCTATTCATTTTGTGTCTGTCACATCTTTTCTCGCTGAAATGCTCCGTGCAGTATAAGGGATGTTCCTCTTCTTTCCTTCACCGTGTCGTGTATACACACTGAGACTTGGGAAGTTCCCAGAATTGAGCCACGGCTCTTCTTCCTTTGGCTCGTCTCTATAGGAGTTGCCATAGCAGGTCATCTGCCTCCCCCTGCCTCCACCTGTCTCCACCATCCTCATCTGTCACAGCAGCCTTCTGCATGCCCTCCTTTACTACACCCTCATACAGAATAGAGCCATGCTAAACTCTAATTACTGCACATGCAAACAAAAACCTTCTTTTGACTCTGGTGGTTCTGGCTAAAGTTATTTATTTCACTTTTCTTTGACCAGTCAGAATATCTGCTGTGTGAAATTGGTAGTATTTACTTCTTTTTTTGCAGATTTTGCATAAGTCAAATCAAAATCTTGGCAATAGGAGTGAGTTTTACCTGAACAGAGGGTATGGCTGCGTCTGAAAAACAAGTGCATCGTTGCAGTGACCCTGAAAAGAAATATGCAAGGTTCATACCCTCAGATTTATTTTTAACACAGATTTATTCACAAGAACATTTTCATTAGATTCGTTTCTTTTACAGTCTTTTTTATGCTTCACTGAGATGCAGTACACAAAGCAAGATTTAGAGCTTAGCAAGTTGACTTCATGCTTAATCCTGCGTGTCAGTGTTAGAAAAGCTGGTCACTTCTTGTTAGGGTACGCTGCCATGGTAACGTGCCCTGCATACCTATGGGGTGTACTACAAATCAAGACTAATGGTTTAATGAGCTATGTCAAGCTTAAAGTTAGAGTCTTCTATATTACAAAAGTACAATAGCAGCTACTGGAGCACAGATTAGAAAACTGATCAGGCTATTTATCATGAAGAATCCAATCAGTAAAATGAATTTCACAGATCTGAAGATAAACTAAAGCGCTCTTTATGGCACCTTTACTTGGCTGTGGGTAACCTTTAATGTGTAAATATATCCAGTTCAAAGTTTCAGAGCTCTAATGTGCAGCCGTCACAGCAGCAACACAAAGAAAGCATTAAACAGTTAACTTCAATTACAATGTTTATTTTAGTGTACCATAAGTCCTTTATAGTCTTTTATATCCATTTTATGATCAGCCCAGTTTAACAAAGCTGTTATGTGATCAATAGTACAAAAGCACCACCTGCTCACAAGTCAGTTCTCTGGAAAACAGCGTCACCGTTCGTGGAAGAGCGCAAACAGATCTATAGTTTAAAACTGTTTAAAGTCTCTTTCTGATAAGCATCAATGAGAAACATGGATTTTCAAAAACAAGTGTATTTGCTTGTTGTGCTGCTGGCTACAAGTAAATTTAGATGTTCTCCAAACCTTAAAATAAACCTCAAAGTTGTTGTTCTTATATAACATTTATTCATTTTGAACCAACTTACTGGTCTGAAGAACATTTTACCTCCACTGGCAGTCAGATGGCTGGATGAGCGTTATATATATATCACTCACACAGTGCTGCTCTGGCTGCAGCTGTGTTGCCTTTTGTATATTTTCCCAATATTATAGATTTTTCTTCCTGTTTAAGCATCCTGCTGTGCCGCTAGTAGACTTGTCCATGAATATGCTGCCAGCACTGCCTCATGTCATAGCCAGGAAGCCCTATGTTAGCAGCCTCGGGCATGAAGGTAGTTATCAAGTTACCAGCAGTCTTCATGTGTGTTAGAGGGACTGCTGATGTTTGTAAGTGAAGACAGATAAGCAAAAGATAACTGTGCATGTTGAACTTGCTTGTTATTGCAGGCACGGGCACAGGCACGGGCACGGGCACGGGCACAGGCACGGGCACAGGCACGGGCACGGGCACGGGCACAGGCACAGGCACAGGCACGGGCACAGGCCCCGTCTGTGTCAGTGCAAACGTGGGAGGCTTTATGGTGATTTCCAGAGGCGTGTAAAATGAGACTAATTTCACCTTCGTCTTTAGCTTCTGTCTCCTCTGATACTCACAGTGTCGATGACCAGGATGTAATCGCAGCTTCCACCAAACACAATCACATCTGCGTCTTTGCCTGGATTCGCTGTGTGCCACAACCTCACACAGGAGACGACACCGATTAAAATCTGATCGCAATTTACAGAATCACTTTATAGCTTTTGTTCAGAGTAATATATACAACATTAATGAGCTGCTACCTCGACTTATTCTTAAAGGGATGCTCCAACTCTTTCCACTTCTTCGTTTCGACATCAAACAACCACCCGTCACCTAAACGAGAAAGATTTGTTTTACCGAGGAAAGAATCAATTAGACGGCATAAAAGGACCAAATCAGCAGAAATAAATAAACGAGGTGCATTTTCTTACTCATCGGTTTGCAGTCAACACTGAGACCTCCAAACAGGAACAGTGTGCTGTCTGACACTGCTGTGAGCGTGTGCCATGATCGGCCCACTGGAGTGGGCGACACTGGTGTTCTGCAACACGATAAACACCGTTAACTGATACACTATGAGCTCAGGTACTGCATGTGCCACTTTAAATGGCACAATTTAACAGCAACACGCGGTTACGTACATTTCTGACCACGTCCACGACTCAAAGTCTAAGCAATGAATGTCGTTTGTCCTGGTTTCCTGCATTTAAAAAAAGAACACTAGTATGGCAGAAGCCATCTTTGATCAACATGACACGCATCCATAAAAACTGCACTGAGCTCTCACCATGACTCTACCTCCACAAACGTATCCCCTGCAGCCGAGCATGGCACCGGCATGGGCCGCCCTCGGAGCAGGAGCGCGCCCCTGCAAACCGAAACAGTGCCGTGTATAGCAGTGTGCTAAAGCATGGAGCCGTAGACCTCAGTGTTATTGAAGCAGCGTGAAATCATCGTGACAGAGAAGGGAACAAAAGGCAGCCGACATCAAAAGAAGAGCGTTCTTCATATTTTCTTCAAAATATAAAGAAATGAGGAGAACTGTGCTACATGTAAACTGATGTTTAAAGACTGCATATATCCCCTAACAGTAAGTGGTAACATTCGTACAGATGTTACACCCATCGGTGATGATGAAATATTGCATCAGCTGTTTCTGTTCAGCTGTGTAAGCATGCTCTGCAGGAGCTGCAGTTTGAGTCACGATGGTGTAAAGAAAGAGTGTTTTTGTTGCTTTACATGGAGAAAGATGTTCCACCTGTCACATCTCTCTACAGCGGCTCATCAAACCGACTGCACATCAACCATTCTGAACAATCCAGGCTATTAAATCGTAATAATGATTTTTTTATTTATATTTCTACTTGTGAAGCTAGTAATTAAAGTTACATATCCAGCAGGGAGGAAAATTCCACATGTTAAATAACTAATTTCAGCATGAAGTGCTTTCAAACGGACTCACGTGGGTTTGTGGTTCAGTCCAGCTCGACTCCACGGGGTCAAATATGTGAACTTCATTGTTCCATCCCCAGATGACATCTCTCACCTGGCAAAAACAAAAGAGCCGAACAGGTGGAAAAAAACTGGTTTTTAACTAAAACAGCTGAAAGTTTAACTAGATGCTGAAATTTGCTACTTTCTCCCTGGTTTTGAAAAATATTTTAAATTTTTTCTAGATAAGACAAATATATAAGAAGGAATCACAGATTAATAGTAAAAAAAAAATTACCCATGATGTTTCATCTACAATAAACCTCCCACTCCTTCGGTCAAGATCAGTCAGTGGTTTGTGTCCAAAACCACCAAAGTAGACGAGTCTGGAAAATATCAAACCAAACAAAGAAAGATATTTCTATTTCAACCTGAAATTATACATAAAATCAAGAACAGACATCAAGCATAAATGTCTGTAAAATTCAACACAGGACTTTAAGATGCAGCAATCTAAAGAGATGTCGAAAACCTAACAAAAACAGAGATTACAGGATGGTTTATGATTACGTGGAAGTGTCGACATCCAAACCCAGTTGGGTGCAGATGCAGGAACTGTCTGCATGCTGACACTTTCAGCTCTGGAGAGCTTCTTCACTTCATTTGCATAAGTAAACTTAAACAATAGGCATTCATTTAAAAGCTGAAGAACAATGGAAACCTCATTTACAGCACACGCTACAGTCCAGTCCTCCAAATTTATTTAGTACAAATATTTGACAAATAATCTCAAAATAGGTTTTAAAGTCACAGCTACACCTTGACTCTAGTGAATGATGTCGTACCAAAATGCTGCAAATGAAATGACAGTTATATTTCACTCTGCTCACCGTCCGCTATAAACCCAGCAGCACAACTTGTCTCGAGGAGAGGGGGCGGAGCCAAACTCGTGCATGATCTTCTTCCACGTGTACTTCCCATCTGCCAGGTCAACGGAGTACATCTGTGGGAAGTTAAATGCTGATCACATCTTCATATAAATCGATATCGTCCCATTTTCTGTTTTGTGTTGATCTTACGTTGGGGGCTGCAGACATTCATGTTTTGTACAAAATGAAAAGCTTTACAGCCTTCAATGATGCAGACTTCCAGCTCCTGATCATGGATATGCACAATGTGGAATTTGAAATACTTTTAAAATATCGTCTCTGCAAATGTTTCATGAGGAAATGAAAGTGTGCTTGTTAAGCCTTGCACACAATGTAAGCTATGTTTTTAAAGGGGTGAGTACAACTAATGGTGAGTACAACTTTCAGAAAGACATAAGCTCATAAGACTTAATCCATATGTGATGCATCACTCTGCACTCACTATTATATTGAAAATGCAATAGAGGGACATTAACAGTACAAAGCAGCCCGTTCCCTAACTTCAGCCTAACCTGATTGGTCTGTCCATCGTCATCACAACCTCCAAATATGTACATGTGTCCATTCATCGAGCAGCCGCAGGTCCCAGACAGGGGGGGAGGGACTTGCCCGTCCATGTGAAACACTTTCCTTTAGAAAAAGGGAAAAAGAAATGTGGATAAACTGCTCACATTCACTGATGTCAAAAGTCAAACAGCCTCAGGAAAGGGCCTGTCAGTCCAAACACAGCTGAGATGTCAGATGATTCCAACAGTAGCCCCAGAAGCTGAAGAACAAAGTAAAAGTCATGACTAAACATGCCTTCATGGCTTTGCAAACACAAGCAGACAGGAATTTGTCTTCTTACCATATTCCTGCTTCTAGGTCATATACCCAGATTTCATCATTGGGTAGGAATACTTCCTCATCAGCAACGGACTGCAAAGAATAAAACATGTTTACTACAAAGAAATAAATTAAGAACATAAGCGATGCGTATGAAATCTAGCTTCTTACTTCATTTTTATATTTTCATCTAAAACAAACAACAAAAAACAGGCTCATTACAAAATAATGCAATTAAATTAGTTAACGATTACTTTCCAGTTCATGGGACAGTATTGTTATGTAACGCCTCCGGGGACGTGTCAGGTGTTTGAAACAGAAACAAACAAAAAATAATAAATATATATATATGATGCCTCACTACTGATTAATTAACATACAGAATGAGAAGCATTATAATGTAGGTCTAGGAGGTGGAGTTAAATTGTAGGCTAAACAACAGATCATATTTCACAAGCTGATCATGTGTTCTGGGAGATTTTAATAGAAACAGTAAAAACGTCACATAAAATCGCGCAAAGCAGCCCAGTGCGATTTTATTGGGTATAAACTGACCTGTACAGCAATGCCACCATTTAAATATCTCAACACAGCTTTAACACAGCACTGTAGTACAGTACTTAATGTTGTCTCACCATGTAGCCTCCCCACACATACAGGAGGTTGTCATGCAGCACAGCCGTGTGTCCGCTCCGCTCCCGGGCCACCAGCTCCGAGCAGTGCCTCTCAAACGCCGGATCCATAACTGGCTGTTATTTAAAAACAAACACTTAAAGTCGTGCACTTGACAGAAATTCATCTGAATGTGTCACCTGCGCTCAGCTATGTGCATTTATGGTGTGAAAAGTCGCATATGAAATCTGAACCATCCTATCGCGCTGTTTTCCTCGGCTCATGTTAAAGATTGTAAATTATGGGCAGAAAACTGAGTGTCCTGCTGTGTTTTTGACGGAAGAAGGTAACTGCGGGGAAATACGTATCAGCGGCACAAAAACGGTGAAAGCAAACGTTTAAATAGCAATACTTAAAACATACTCACAAGATGCAGAACCCTGTTATATGTCGTGTATTACTTCTTCATGTTATTAAACCTAAACGTTTGGCCAAAAAAGCCTCGGAGCCACTACTTAACACAGCTACAAAATAAAATACAACTTCCGGTTCTCTTAAACAGAAAATCCCATTTGACCGCTGGAATGACACAGTGTTTATTTGATACATTTATTAGATTAGGAAATAAAAGTATATGAGTAAATAAAATATAGCTATACATTAAATATAATTATTATAGTTACTCGGGTTAGATTAATTGGTCACTCTCAACTGCCCATAGGTGTGAATATGAGTTTGAATTGTTGTCGGTCCCCCTGTGTTAGTCCTGCGACAGCCTGGCGACCTGTACAAGGTGTATCCTGCCTCTCGCCCACCCGCGACTATTAACAGGATAAACGGAAAAAAATGGATGGATGGATGGATGGATAGATAGATAAAATAAACGATTATAAATATTTCTTCTTCTTTTTACATATTAGTTATTACTCAAAAATCTTTTTTTAAACGTCATTATCTCAAATTTTTGACTTTGTAACTCATAATCTCGGTATTTCAAGCCTACTGAATAATAATTAAACGACTGTGTTTCATATAATTACCTGTCTATAAATGGCAGTAAAACAGTAGGTTGCCTTTGCAAAGCAGTTTGTCTATGTAGCTTACGTACTCTGCTTAATTATTTAAAATAATAAGTTGGCAGTGAAAAAAGCCTGAACTTAAAATGTCTTTGGTTTGTAAAAAACTGCTATTTAAAGTGGTGATATTCGTACACGGAAGTGACGACAAACTACCGGAAGTTTTCGGAAGTTGACATTTAGCGCCAAAGCTTAAGTGGAAGCACAAACAATCATGGATGTTGCTCGGAGAATAAAGACAAAAGTGTCTGCTGGCTTCAAGATGAGGGGTCTTATACTGCGGCCGTATGTATTCTTGTTTGATAAAAAAAATATTTTTTTGCTTTTGTGAAACTTTCGAAAATACAACAACGTATTTTGTGTCATTGTAAACTTGCGAACAGGCAGCCCGCTGTCGCAGCCTTCTTTATTTTACGCACTTGCAGAAAGAAAATAACAAGAAAAGCTTTTTAGACAAGTTTTCAGCAGATGCGAGCACATGTAGAGTTACTTAAACCTTGTTTCTACGTGCCTTTTTTTTTTTAAAAAAATGTTTTCTTGTCTGTGCTCCAGTGAAGCCAGCAGGTACCTTGTAGAGGTGCTGGAGTCCGTCAGTGACTCTGAATTTGACGATGTTCTTGAAAGGGTTTTGGATGCAGTGGAAAAACAGCCATGTAAGTGCAGTGCAGCATGCAGCTCTTTGAGTGCTTTCAGGCTGTGACTGTAGTCTGTTTTCCCCGCAGTGTCCTCCAGTATGATAGAGCTCTCCGTGGTGGAAAGTGCTGTGCAAGATTGCACACAAGCTTGTGATGAAACCATGTAAGTTGAGCAAATTTGTACATTATTTTCTAACTCTTGTGGCTTACAGAGAGTTGCCAGAGTATTTAAACTACTATTATGATTCTACTTTGTTGTCTGTAAACCTGCACGCCGTGTCTTTCTGTTTTGCCATAATAAGGGTACCCATAAAATTGATTTCCAGCATTTGCTAAAAATGAGTATTTAAACTGTTGTAAATGCATTGTTGGCCTATAGCCTGTCAAACATATCTAAACCATCTCTCATGAATGATATCAAGTCAGTTTGCACCAGAAAGAGCATTACTGTCACAAGGTAGAAGCTGCAATCAGTTTTTGGCAAAGTGACTTATTCAGCTAAAACGTGTCATTGACATTAATAAAAGTGTTTTTCGAGGGAGAAACGTGGTAGTGTAAGCAGGAATTAAAAGAAATCTAAGTCTTATAAAGATACTTTATGTAGCCAAAAAGGACATTTTTGTCCTATCTTTAGGACACAAGTCATAAAAATACTTGCAAAAAAGGTCATTCTTTTATTTTATACATAACTGCTTTGTAAATCCTGCTGTCTACTGCCTATTTACCAATATAATCAAAGAGATTTGATACAACAAAACACATAGAAACATCAGCAATCACTTTTTGTAACGGCGCCCATTGTTACACCTGTGGAAGCTGCCACTCTATGAACATAACGCATTTGTATCAAAGGGTGCAACAGAAGTCCTTAAATTTCAGGTTCTTTGAAAGTCAACGTGCTAACTTACACGAGCCGTCCCTTTCAGGAATAATGTTTTCAACATCATCGGAGCCTTTGATGTGCCCAGATACATTTACAGTGTGGAGAGGAAGAAATTTGTACCGTGAGTAAAGGGGCTGCTTGTTTGGTTCATTTTTCTCCCTTCTGTCAAAATGAAAGCAAATTATTGTTAAAATATATATAGTTGTTGCTGTTTTGCTGCTTTATTAGATGTGATGCACTTCATTTTGATCGGGCAAAGTTTTTCAGGCTTTTATTTTGGCGTCCTCTTTCAGCATCAGTTTGACCAGTCACCCAACCCCGAGTCTGTGTGGTTTGTCCAGAGACAAAGCTGAGCTCTTCAGGGAGCGCTACACAATCCTGCAACAAGTCAGTAAAATGTGTCCCACGATTCCAGGCCGACCTGCTGTCGTTGCTGCTCTCTCTAATATGATTAGTGTGCATGTCGGCTTCATTTCTTCAGCGAACACATCGCCATGAGCTCTTCACCCCACCAACAGTTGGAGCTGCTGTTGAAGAGGGTCGAAACAAATTTCAGGTATCACAAAAGCATGTGTCACCTCACATGAGGATTAGCTGTGGCACTGAAAGTGAACGGTGCTGACACGTTTTTTCTTTCTCAGCTGAAGACAGTCGAAGCATTGCTCGGTAGCTCAGCTAAACTAGGAGAGGTGATTATACTCGGGATGGTCTCACAACTGAAAGAGGTGAGTTAGTGATGCAGATGAATTTAAGAACTTGGATTCTTTTTTTCTATTTCTCTGAATGTGATGAAAACTGGTGACTTTTTATTCAGTTGAATCTATTTTATATAATATTTGTACATATTTTTCAGGGTAAATTTTACCTGGAGGACCCAAGTGGAACAGTACAGCTGGACATGTCCAAAGCAATATCCTTTGATCTAGTTGGGAGTGTGTTGATGAAGATCTTTGATATGATGCAGAATCTAAAGTCTATATTCTTTAGCTCCGCTCTCACCAGTTTCACAACGGCCTCTACACAGAATCCTGCTTTGTACTGGCAGAAGGTAAAAAAGCTTTCTTATGTTGTTATTATTATTTTTTTTCATTTATGCATACGTGCCTGTTGGATGTTGAGCCTTACACGTTGTATTCTAGGTTGGTACGAGGACTCTGTGTTCCACGTCACTGGTTTCGGGTTCCCACCAACAGAGCCTTCATCAGCCACCAGGTGAGAGGAAGAGGCGGCTGCTGGAGCTTCCAGTGAAATGAAGTTGTTGTCATTGCCTTCGCGAGCAGCTCTGCTCAGCGCTTGTTTTAACTTGGCGCTCTTGTTGTTTACTGAAAATGCAAATAGCCATTCTTAAGTGAGAGATCATTGTCGTTATGAGCCACGCAGACATAACAGCAACATACGCTTCTCAGCAGCAGAATATGAAGCAGAAAACTGGGACTGATTGCAGTTGATTATGTTTTTCAGCCTAATTCTGGTCCTCGTGATAAGTTTTGAAACCTTTTTAAAATTGAGATCTTGGTTGATTTTTTTTCTTGTAGCCTAAGCTGGGCTCCAGCCATGTCAGGAAACATTGGAGGGCTCCTAAGGACTGTCAGATTTGTTCTGTCCTGTCAGTGTCGACACTATTTCATGCACCAGTGGGTTTTCCCTGAATTCTTGATGAATCTCCAGGATGTGATTCTGCTTTCTCTCAGTAATTATTCGCTTATTTCCAGAGCGTACTACGGCAACATGAACTTATTTGGAGGTCCATCTGCTACTTCAGTGAAGATGTCTGTGAAGCTGAAGCAGCTGGAACAGGAGAATGAAGACGCCATGTTTGTTATTGTCTCCGATGTGTGGCTGGACAGCGTGGAAGTGATGGAAAAGCTCAACATCATGTTCTCAGGTCTGATAGTGAGGCCTTCACAGCCTAACAGTACACACTTGGCACAACATCAGTAACATTTTTCACATTTTTTTTCCTGGCAGGTTATGCTGCCATGCCTCCCACCTGCTTCATTTTCTGTGGAAGCTTCTCTTCTGCCCCATACGGGAAAACACAGATGAAGTCCCTCAAAGGTAACTTCTTCTAACAGACTAGATGCCTTCAGGTTTTTTTGTGTGCTTGTGTGTAAATGCTCTTCATGATATAGATCACTGGCCACGACACGGAGCTCATGTTCAGCATCAGCACAGAGATTCCCGGGCAGTTGTGTCACGTGACGATTCCGGGAATGTTTATTTAAATAAGACAGCTGTGGCCTCGCTGTTAGCAGAAGGAACCACGTTGTCCACTTTAATTTTAATGTCTGAGTCCTGGTGTGTCTCGTCACAGATTCCTCAGTGGAATGAAAACACTGGTGTCCCGGACAGTTACACTACATGCTGCTGCAGTCTCATACTTCAGGGCGCTGTTTTGTAGCTGATGGTGATGACTGTTGTAGGACATGACTGAAGGGCCACAACAAGGCAGTGTAATGTGTCTATACATGTCATCATGAGAGAATTTTTTATTAGGTACACTTTGCTAGTATCATTTGGACCCCCCTTCTAGCTTCTGAACCGTCCTAATTCTTCATAGAGATTTTCACCCACATTGACACGATAGCATCACACTGACTCGTCACACCGGGCAACATTTTTCCAGTCTTCCTTATGTTGAGACCATCCAGTGTAGCCTCTGACCTCTGACCTCACCCAGGCCCCTTTTCCAACGAGCGGGTGCGAGAACTAACACTAACTGATATTTGGTCCTTTTCTTTTGGCCCATATGAGAAGTTTCAGTCACAATCTTTTAACCTCTGAATTTTTGATCACAATACACGACGGCCTCAAAACATGCAGGAAATCGGTTTAATTCTCAGATCATTGGTTGTTAAAGCTAAAATATCTGTAACCAGCTTAATAAAGGGATGAATGCAAAGCCTTCCTGAATCTTTACTCATTTTTATTATTAATATTTTTTCTTTATTTTTTTTTTAGAGTCACTGAAAGCCCTTGCTGATGCTATATGCTCATATCCCAGCATTCACAGCAGGTAAGATCTGATAGATTTCTCACGTGGCTCTGCTCCGGTCTTGTTCCCACCTTCATGTTTTACTGTTTAACGTGACTGTGTTCATCCTAAACCTGCAGCAGTCGCTTTGTGTTTGTTCCCGGTCCCGAAGACCCGGGTCCAGGTACCATCCTGCCCCGGTAAGCCTTCAGAGAGAGACTGATTTTACTGTACGATTTCGCTCAGTGGTTTTGATCAAATGCCGTTCAACTGTGTTTCGTTCAGGCCCCCCCTAGCAGACTGCATCACAGAGGAGTTCAGACAGAGGGTGCCGTTTTCTGTGTTCACAACTAATCCATGCAGGTGAAACAAACGTGGCTTTGTAACGTTGATTTTATATGTGATGCAGAGTAGCTTTTTAAATTGAAGAGCATAATGGAAACTGAGTAGACTCTGAAACTACTGCAATAGTGACCTTGTATTTTTCTGTCAGGATTCAGTACTGCAGCCAGGAGATCATCGTCATCAGAGAAGATCTGGTCAACAAGATGTGTAGGAATTGTGTCAGATTGCCCAATAACAACCTTGACATTCCAAGCCATGTGAGTTTTGGCTTTTCTTAGCAAACCTGTTCATGAAATGTCACTTCAGCGTTTACCATGTTGTCAGAGGTGTGTTCTCCTTTGTTACAGTGCTTTGTTACTCTTTCTTTGCAAATATCCTCAAAGCAATGAGGAGTCAGGATTTTTCTTCTTTCTGTTCCCAGTTTGTTAGGACCATCTTATCCCAGGGTCACTTGACTCCACTGCCTCTGTATGTGAGTCCTGTGTTCTGGGCGTATGACTACTCCCTGCGTGTCTATCCCGTACCCGATGTCATCGTCTTCGCAGACAAATACGACCCCTTCAGCATCACCAACACCGACTGTCTCTGTGTCAACCCGGTATGAGATGAGATTCTTTGCCAGGAAACTATAGAGAATGCTTCTTCTGCTATTTAGAAGTAATATATATTGTAATGCATTTTCATTTGTCAGGGCTCATTCCCAAAAAGCGGATTCAGTTTCAAGGTGTACTATCCATCCAACAGAACTGTTGAGGACAGGTGGGGTGCAGTCTTAGAGTTTTGTTACTCTTTGTTTTTTGTTGCATATTTAACAGTGACATTTGTGGTTTAAAGATGAAATGTTTGGTTCAAACTTAATATTTTGTTCTTATTTATTCACAGTAAACTTCAAGGGCTCTAAAGAAGATCCCAGATTTCCAAGCAGACTGTACAGCCTTTGTATGATAGCGGATGTTGAAAATTGACTTGTATCCAAACCATTGTATAGATGTGTGTTGGTTCTACCATGAGTAATAAACTTTTTATTCTTTGTACTGAACTTTATGACTCTTTCATGTATGTGACTTGGAGCTGGGCTTAGTTTGCACAAACTTCCAATGAAGACAAACGAGTTGCGATACAGGGTTTTTGAATCAAATGACACTTATGATGTCAATGAAAACTAGTAAATATGAAGACTTTAATTATGAGAAAAATGCTCTTTGACCTAATTATATGTCCCTGTTTTTACTATATGAGAGCTGCCTTGTAGCAGTAATAAGTTCTTCGCTAATAATAATAATACGTTTATACCACGTGGCTGTGCTGAGGGCGGGCCCACTCGGTTAATTCCGACCTTATAAAGATGGGGGATTTAAGAAGTCGGTCATTTCCGGTCGTGCCCCCAGAAAGAGTGCGATGACCTTACATAAATGGCGGTTTGCTTTTGAAATTAGCAGGGAACCCAAACAACTGACGAGGTAAATCGGGGACAGGAGCGAACATGAACGTTGAATGTTGTTTAGGTGCGACGTTAACGGGGCAAACATCATTTCTGAGCCGTGTTCGGCCCCGGTGTTTGGGCTGCTTTGTTCCTTAGGGAAACGACTCATGCTTGCTAGCTCGAATTATAGCTAGACAATTTAGGGCGTTTTAGTCGATGTCATTTGACATTAGTCAATATGTGCAATAACAGGCATTTTGTTGTTTTTCTGCAATATGTGCCCCGAGCTAACGTTGGTTCAATAACCTAAATAGTTAAGGTAGCAAAGTAGGTCAGCACTGCTAACGTTATGCGATCCGCTGCCATGGAAAATGAAACTATGGCTTTGAGCTAGAAACGAGTAAATCAGAGAGAACGTCCTGTTTTTGTGTCTGGCTGAACCGTTCTCCTGGCCTCCGCTGTTCCATAGATTGTTGGGGTGTGAAACTAATGCGTTAATAGAACAATCCAGTGAGCAAAAACATGGCCGATTTCTCGGTGTGTCGCGTCTTGCTTTGCTAGGAAACGGGAGAGGCTGGCATGGCAGAGGGAAGGGCAGACATGGACGACGACATTGGAGATCTGCCCAACGGAGAGGACGACAACGACTCGGATAGAGAAGATGACAGATTGTTTGCATGGATGGTAAACGACGATATGGATGAGGACGAGGAAGATGAAGAGGTGGAGGATGAGCAGTCATTTGACACTGAAGCAGTTGAGCAGGACACTCCAGCTGAGCGCAGCGGTCATGTAGCAGTGGTCGATAGAAACATCATGTATGTGTGGGGTGGATACAAGGTATGCGCCACATCTGCATTGTCATTTTTGGTTCTGTATCTTTGTGCTGTCTTCATGGTTGTCTAAGTTGCACTGTGTTCCTCCTCCTGTGCAAGAACGCGCAAAATCACGGATTCTTCGACTTGTATCTGCCAAGGAACGAGGTTTGGACGTACAACATGGAGTCAGGAGTCTGGTGAGGACAAACTGATTACAGCGTTACACGGTTATGGAGAAAGTACACAAATAACAAAAATTATATTTTGATTATTCATAGGGCAAAGCATATAGCTGGAGGTAACCTGTACACATCAATGTCAGGCAGCTGTGGGGTGTGTGTTGACGGAGTCCTCTACCTTTTTGGTGGTCATCATGCCCGGGGAAACACAAACAGGGTAGGGTGTGTGTGTGTGTGTGTGTGTGTGTGTTACACTGAGCAAATTTTTTTAAGTTTCTGATTGCTTGCATCATGTTTGCACATGTCAGCCAGCTGCTTGGTTGGACAGACTTTCAGAAGTACTTTGTTTATGCACTTCATAGATCTATCGCCTGCCCCTGAGAGCTCCCAGCCTTGTGTGGGAGGAAATGAGGGATCTTAAAGGACTTCCTCCATCATCCAAAGACAAGCTAGGCTGCTGGGTTCAGAAGAACAGGTAACAAGATGCGGGGGTCGTTTTATTTTTGTTTTTTTAAACGTGAATTTAAAAACCGTAGTATTGGATAATAATTAGAATATCGATTGATAATAGTTACTCAAAGTGTAACACCCAGTTGTTCCAGGTTTCCTCTGCTTAGCTGTTTATTTGAGGGGACGTTGAAGGACTTGGAGGTAGTCCTCTTTCACTTTGTTCAAGCACCACTTGCAGAAAAACAGGCCCAGAGCACGATGCTACCACCACCGTGCTTGACAGTTGGTACAGTGTTCATTTTGATTCATTTTTATTTATATAGCTCCAAATCACAACAATAGTCTCCTCAATGTGATTTAGCTTGTAAGGTGAAAACTGTAAGCCTCACCTTTACTCCTCCAAACGGCTCAGTTATTGTCTTGTCTGACCATAAAACCTTTCTCCGGAAGGCATTTGGCTCGTCCACATGCTTATGAAAGGTTAATGTGAATGCATATATAATGCCAGAAATCAATTTAATTCTCAGAGATCATTGGTTGTTAAAGCTAAAAGTAATGGATTTAATCCCTTTTGTATACTTTTGACCCTGTATATATTTCATAGTTAAGAATGCATAAGAGAGATCATTTTTGTGAGCTGTTGCATATGTATGTAAATCTGTCTGATGTGCGTGTTTGCAGAATTATATACTTTGGAGGCTATGGCTACGCCGCACAGGGAGTTCATCGAGGGACTTTTGAATATGATGAATCGTCTTCTCTTGTGGTCTGTAAACAAAAAACTTGTGATATACAATTGGCTTTAACCAGTTACAGTAAAATAAAATTGTGCACGTTTTGAAAATCCATTTCCTGCTGCCTTCATTAATTGAGTGTCTTTTAATAGTTTGAGCTTCATGCATAATTATGGCTTTAATGTATCCCTCTGTTCACTGCCGTAGTGGGACAGTCCCGGGCGAGGCTGGAACAACCACATCCACATCCTGGATTTGGAAACATCAGCTTGGAGTCAACCGGTTACCACGGTAAAAATACATCCTCACACATCACAACAAAGAAACGCCCACCCGCTCGCTTTTTCTTGTTTTAATTTAAAAAAAGTGACTTATATGGAAAGCTTCAACAATATTTTCAGTTGATATGTGTTGGTCTGGCCTGATGCAGGGAGACACCCCTTCACCCAGAGCGGCTCATGCCTGTGCAACAGTTGGCAACAGAGGTTATGTGTTTGGTGGCCGATACAAGGTGGGGACGGGATCACTTCTTTTTTCTCCTAAATTATAAACACGTGTGTTCATTTGGAGATGTCGACATTTTCAAAATATACCAAATTTCTTCTGTGTTCACAGAACTACAGATTAAATGACCTGTACTACCTTAATCTGGACACATGGGAGTGGCATGAAATGTAAGTTCCTCTTCATGTGTTGTGTCCACATTATAAAATGTTTTCAGCTCTATTAAATCACAGACTCGAGTACTGGGCACAAATGGTGTTTTATGCTCATAATGTAAATTGAACTGCTATAAAATATCTATATCTATATCACAAGGCTTTTGTCCTCATTATCTGTTTCCCGCCTTTGCTCTCCCTCTGCCCCGCTGTAGGAGTGTTCCCCAGCAGGGTCCAGTGGGCCGTTCTTGGCACTCCTTCACTCCTGTGTCGTCGGACCACATCTTCCTATTTGGAGGTTTCACCACAGACAGAGAGACACTGAGTGAGTGAGACACTCAACCACAAGCAGCAACAAATCAAAGTGATGCCCGATCTCAGCGATTCTCTCTTCTCTCCTTCAGGTGATGCTTGGCTGTACTGTGTGAGCAAAAACGAGTGGAAGCCTTTCAAACACAGTCACTCAGAGAGTCCCAGGTAATCGCCTCGTGTCACTGTGAACAGTTGGTCGTGTGCTCGTAGTTTCTGCTCAGTGAAATTAAAATGTGGATATTTGCCTTTGCGACCTTCAGGCTGTGGCACACAGCATGCGCTGGTCCTGATGGTGAAGTGTTCGTGTTTGGAGGCTGTGCCAACAACCTGCTGTCTCACCACAGAGCTGTAAGACACTCATCATGTCTCCTTTTTAATATGCAGCTCCTCTAAAATTTGTTGGCACTTAGTGAATTTGCCTTTTCGCTCAACTTCCCAGGCACACAGCAACGAGCTGCTGGTTTTCAACGTTCAGCCCAAATCATTAGTTCGGTGAGTGCGCGCAGACAGAAAACCAACTTTAATGTATGTTGTCGTTACGTTGTATTCATGTAACTCTCCCTGATCTCCAGGTTCTGCATGGAGACCGTTCTGCAGCACAGGGAGCGTCTGTCCAGCTACTGGGACTGTTTGCCTAAGCACCTCCTGCACAGCCTCAAACAGAGAATGGCGCGTGTCAACACACTGGGCTCTTAGATTAAGAGGATAATATGTCTGTTTGGAAGGGAAACATGCTTTCTGAAAGCAGGTAGTCCCTTTTCACATGTGTGGACACTTGCATACATTAAAAACACATCCAGGAAATATTGAACAGCGTTGGATTTGTTGGAAATGCGTCCGGCCTGACACACGAAGGTCCGCAGGCCGTCCTCAGAACTGTAAATCACCTTGTAAATTTTGCCAGGACAAGCTTCAGGGGTGGGGTGGGGGCGGTGCTCAGCATGTTTTTAGGATAGCACGTGCAAGAGGAGAAACATCACTACTTCTTGGATTCATTTCTCCTTCTAAGCTTTCTTTGCCCAGCATCATTTTGAGTCGTTTCTTGGTGAAAATCTTAATGATGGTGTGGTTTTTCTGTCCATAAACGTGCTGCAGTAATTGATGGGAAAAAATCTTATAAAGATGAACGTGAACTAAATCTATGATGGTGCTTTGAGTGGGACATTTTAGTCTCCAAAAAAACAAATTGTGAGTGAAATGTAGCAGGACTTCAGCTCTGATTCTTAGCCGTGTCCCATCCTGTAGGTGTTCTCAAAGGTGGAGGTTCAAATTCTTGAAACAAAAAAAAAACAGCTTAAATTGTCATCATTAGGACTGCGGTTCCTTATCCAAATGGAGATGAAATAGATTAGTAATTATTAGCATACCTAATCTTGGAAGCTCTTGAATAGTGTTTGAGTAATTTTAAGATCTCACAGAGCTCAAACTCGTGCTTTATGCTACACCAGACTATCGACTGAGGCACAGAAAAGCTAAATTTAAGTCTTTGTGTATATATGATTATTTATATTTGTGAGGATGTGTGTGATTCTGTGTTTTCAAAGAGGCTTTTGTAGCCGTTCAATTGGAGAAAAGTGGGTTCTGTAGCATTTAAACAAACTGCAAGTGTATTGGAGCCATGATGCACTGAAACGACAGTAGGGCTTTGTTTGTAATTGCCTGGTTTGCACAAAGGTTCCTTGATTTTTATTGTAGGATGATAAGGCATATTGTTACTGAAATGCATAATTTGTACTCAGAAAATAAACACATGCCATATTCAGCCTTGTTAATTTACACGTTGAAAATAAAAAGAATAATCCTGAAGGAAGGGCACACCGCTGACAGGCAACCAGCTGGGTCTGACATGCAGATGAACCTGGCAGAGTCTGAAGTGCAGTTCTGTGCTGCTTGTTTCTTCCAGCGCTCATTTCTTCTTGGCAGCCAGCAGGTTGGGAGCCGACACCTTAACTTTTCCCGGCATGTTTCTGGACAGATCCGAGTCCTGCAGCACAGGACCGAGACAGAAGAGACAGTTTGCATTGTAACACTAAGGAAAACAGCGCTGTCTTGTCCTAACAGCTGCAACTTTATAAACTTAGCGTATATTTCCAGCAGTGCAAATGAACACAGACATCGCTCTTGTTAAATGCAGTAGTAGCTTTTTACCTTGACGCTGCGGAACAGGTCTTTTTCTCTCGGTGACACCTCTTTGGCTTTCATAAAGCTGGACACTGCAGTGCGTGCAGCTGGTAGGAACACGAACAACAAAAACCATCGTTACCGTGGTAACATTAGGCAAAAGCGTTCTGAATACTGGAGCAGATCGCCACGCTTACCTTTGCCCTTCTTCTGAGAACCTGGGGTCAGTTTCACTTTGTGTCTGCGGAAAACAAAAGGCTCATTATCCTTTATCCTCTTTGACGAATACAAGAAAAAGCTAATTACACTGACTTGTAGTTGGACAGGGCAGTGTATGGAGCGCAGACTGGCACAGCAAACAGCAGCAAATCCTCAGGATGAGGTTGGCCTGTTAGAGAGGTGAGCAGATTCTCTGCTTCCTGAAGCAACACACAAAAGAATTTTTAATTTAAATCGGAGAATATTTTAAAAGGGGTATATTGTTTTTTTCCCTTCTCCATGACTGATAATCCATTTTTAAAATGTTTACACTGGAAACTCACCTCTGCTCCAGGGTTGTCCTGATCCACCTCATCCTCCTGAAAGAGAAGAAAGCATTGACTTGAAGAACCAAAAACCCTCCCGCCTTGTCCTATAGAGAGTACTGTGTAAAAGTGTAGAGCCACTCGTATCTTTGTATTGTGTTTCCAAGGAGATTCTTGAATTTTTAGCTTTTTAGAGCTTTCAAGACTTTTAATGTCTTGAGACAAAGCTCTCCAGGCTTTCTTAAGGTCTTTATTTGGACATTAGCTGCTTTATCACACATCTTCAATCCAGTACTTGTGTCTATTTTCAGAGGAATGTTTTGTTTGTTAAGCCACTTAAGAAAAAAGGCACCTGACTCAAGAGATAAATTTGTGTTGTCTTAGCATTGCATCTTTAGACAGATTTATTAGCCGCCTGCCACAAAAACAGTTTGTTCCAATTTCTTTAGATCAATCTGAAAAGTGCCAAAGAGAACAGAGTCATGTATGAAATAGTATTTTTGCACCAATAAGGTGATTCACAAAGGCTAATCAAAACCTTGGCATATCTCAGTATGGTGCGCAGTGAATGCTTTAAAAAATGTGGAAATTGGACTAGAAGAGGCAGGCCTATCTACAGCAGATGGACAGCATCTGAGAGCCATATTCTTAAGAAATAAGAAAAAGTCACAGAACCTGAGAGATGGAAGGGTGGCTGTCAAGAAGCCATTCAGAAGCGACAGATTTACAAACACATGACCCTACAGAGCAGCTTATTAACCATTTGATTGGCAACAGTTAACGTGTTTTGTTTAAAATTTCATATCCGTATTCTTTACATATACAAACTAGCATAGAAAAAAAAGAAAAAACGTTATTATCTTCATACCTTTACTTATAAATGAAGTCCATGCGCCCCCTTTGGAAGAAAAGCAACTTAGAGTAAAAAGTAACTTGTTTGCTAACTGTTTACTGTAGCTTGCTGTCTAATTCTATTGTTCTGCAGGAGTCGTAAGAAGAATCTCTGGGATCAGCAGCGCCCCCTGCCATGAGGCATGAGAACTGCATGTCTCCCATAGTGTCTTTTCACAGCAGTTTTATGATCCTCAGCACAAGAATACGTTACACACATACAGCTGTTGATTAAAAACACTGTGCATTATATACACCAGCTAAAATATAGAAATTTAGTTCATATAGTAAAAGTGTTCGAACTCAATAGCGACATGCAGAGGGACAGAAATACGGTCTCACTGCATAGCATGTTAGCACAGTTAGCATAGTCATTACAATCCATGGTGAGGCTCAGCGGGCTGCTGCCTCACTGCTGTTTAATGTGAAAATTCAGCGATTTTGAAAAACATCTAAAAATGGTGTCGTTAAATAGAAAATAATTTCAAAAATACAAATCACTGAATAAATATAACATTTTAATTTAATATTTCCACGATGACAGGTGAGCGCCCCTGACTGCACGTCACTGGTCAGGAGAGAGGTACAACAGTGAGTTTGTACAGAAATCTGTAAAACACAGCGGATCACAATGTCCTTCACGAAGCCTGGAAAACTTTTCCTGAAGACTTAAAGAAATTACAAGAAAGTCACGATTGTGTTGAAGAATAAAGGTGCTCATCCCTTATAACTGTACTTGTTTTTGCCTTATATACTCTAGTTTACACATTTAAATAGATCATTCTCATTGCAAAGTGTAAATAAATGGAGGAGCATCTGAAAGTTTTCTTTGCTGGTATCTGTTAATATAACCAGATGAAAGTGTAATTCAGAAACTCATCACTTCCTTTTACCTTATCCTCCTGTTCTGCAGCGCCTCCCTCCTCTCCAGGCTGCCTCTTCTCCTCTTCCTCCTGCTCCCCTCCTCTCTGCTCTGCTTTCTTCACTGCAGTCTCCACATTACGAGTTTTCTGCTGTTGTTTCTGAGCGGCCGGTTTCCTGAAAGCCTCCTCTTTTCCCTTCCCTTTCTTTCCCTTCTTCCCCTTCTCTTTCTCCTCCTTTGTGGAACCAGCTGACTGAGGAAGCAAAGCAGCTAAAATGTTATTTATCATGTAACGCGCACGTGACGAGTACAGCTGTGTTTTTCTATTCATTCTCACCCCAAGCAGCTGCATCATCAGCTCTCTGTCCTCTTCATCCTGATCTTTGTACTTCTCTTTGATCTTCTTCAGTTTGTTCTGTAGCGACAGAGAGATGCGTGCTTTGTGTTTAGCGGATTTATTTTTTAACTAGTTCAATCTTTTCAAATCTTTATTATTATTAAAGGTTTTAAAGAGCCGATTCAGATCTGTCTGACCTTTTGGCCTCTCTTCAGCGGCTGCTGAGAGGGTCCACTGCCGCTTTTTGACCCCTGATCCACGAGCGTCCCGCCGGACGACACGTCGGTCTTCCCCTCACTGTCGCAGCCCTCTGGTTTCTGCTGCTTCTTCTTCTTCTCTTCTCTAAGTGAGGAGACAGAAACACAGGAACTGGCCGCTCTGCTTTTTGTAAACGACAGCCTTCGTCATCGGCTTGTGATGTGCTCACCTTCTCTGCTTGGCAGTCATGTGTTTTTTCCCTTGTGAATCCACCTCAGCCTGGAAGGAAATGGATCACATATTAGGCTGGTGATTGTACTAAATTTAGAGTTTGACTTAAACGTCCAAAGATGGTAATAATTACCTGAGCAGCTGTTTCTTTTTTGAAACCAGCGTTCTGGGTCCTCCTAGAAAAAAGGAGACATTTCATTAAAATGTTGTTAATTGTGCAATCATAACTATATCAGTTAAGAAACGCCTTTCTGCTGCTCGGCTCGCGGTGTCACCTGCTGGGCTGTAAGTGAGACAGCGTGATGGTTGTATCTGGGAAGCTGAGCTCTTCGCTCTCTTCGGTCGTCGTCTCCGTTTCCACGGCGCCGTCACGCCGCTTCGGCGCCTTCTCTCCCGTACCTGCTGCGGGCTCTCCAGCGTCGATTTCTCCATCTGCATCGTCATCTTCATCCTCATCATCCTCCACGTCGTTTTCCTCTTTCACCTCATTTTCCACCTCCTTGGTCTCTCCGTCTTCTGCTCTTTCTTCGCCCTGATCTTCGTTACTGCTGTCATCGCCTGGAGAGGCGGCAGAAATGGGTTCAGCACATGACCAGTGTTTTTTTACAAACAGGTCATTGACGGCGTCCTCCCACCTATGAGCTCCTCTCCCTCGTCCAATAGCTCGGCAGTTCCAGATGTGACCTCCTCCATGTCTTCCTCTACGGTTCTCACCTTCCTCTCCCCTTGGTGCCGAAACACACTCTGCTCGTCCACCTGTACAAACCAGGCGAGACAGAACTGAACTACCTAAAGCCATAAAGGCTTGAGAACATACTCACAGCTAGTGATGGTACCTACCTTGAAGAGGAACCCAAAGCCCATAATTAAGTACGAAGGTGGCAGAAAATTTTTCTTTCCTGAGGAGGAAAATAACAAAAATAAGTCCTCCTGTCTGACCTCATCACAGTTTATGCATCTGAATTACACTTTCTTGTACCTCTGATCATGAAACTTCCAGTTGTCAAATACTCGCCAGTGGGAGCTGTTTTAGACACCTGAAAAACAAATACATAATACTACATAAATGATACTATAAAACACCACATGTAATACACCAATGAATGAAAGAAAAGACTAAATGTAACTAATCCTGTCTGATGAGGAGAAAAATACATATTTATTAGCATCTGGAAGTCAACACCTGGATCTAAGCAGACAGGTGAGAGGCTTCCACTGCAAGTGATGCAGAGAGGCAGTTTCTCACTTCTTAAACAGCCATATAGGGAGACATCCCACATTACTCCATTTATGAAAGGTCCACTTATGAGCAAAGAAAACCAGTGAGAATGTTGCTGAAACTACTAAAACTGGCCTGAGAACTATCCAGCGCTTTACTCAAACCTGGAAGGATGGTGGTGAACCATCATCACAGTCAATTCATTCATTACAATTCACGACTCACCTGGTGATGATGGACCCACCAAGCACTGGTGACAATCTTGGCATCCCAAGCAGCACTGTAGCACACGGCCATGGTGCCAGCCTCCGTCAGTGTACGTGGAGGGACGGGATTCCCTGGAGTGAGCAGGTGGAGGGAACAAAGACAAACGAGTTAAACATGAAGTCTCAGAGAAATCGAAAACTCATTTAGTGACGCGGTGGGAAAAAAGGTTTACCTGAGGGGTTCTTGATGACACAGCTAGTTGCGCCGTGGAGGTCAGCATGAACATAGATGTCACCTGAGAAGTTAAAAGTAGAGACGGAGTGATGAACCAAAATCTGAAGGCATTTTTGTTTCCCGAGGAAAGCGTGTGAAGCTTCCTTTACCAGCGCGGAGGTATCGTTTGACAATCATCTCGTTCTGCTGCTGGTCCCGTCCTGCGATGACGAGGTAATTCTCTGAGCTGACGAACCACAGGAACTTTTCAAACCTGCCAAACGGGAGCCCATAGTTGCAGCACGATTAACAGATCGAGCCCATTATAAAGCATGCATGCATGCACATTCATATTCAAACGTGTCTCACCAGTACACTTTCCTGGCCTTCTGAATGGTCGTCACTGTCTGCACTTCCTTCAGTGTCTGCTGTGTTTTCTTCTCTGCAGATTTCATAGCCTTCAGTGGTGTTAAATTAGAACAAATCTGAATTAGGTATGAAAACATTTTCAAAGTGTAAAGTATAAACCAATGCTCTCCAAACTGGCTTTAGTTTTAATTCAATTCACTGTAGCAGTCGCTTTAAGGCACTTTATATTGTAGGGTAAAGACCCTGTGTCTTCCTATGACCACGTGGCAACAGTGGGAAGGAAAAACTCCCTTTTAACAGGAAGAAGAAAATGTAATAATAACTAATGATTAAATGAGGAGTGGTGTATAAACACACACACAGAGAACAGTCAGTTCATAAACCAACAATAAATGCAGTCATATCACAGCATATGGAAAAGTTAAATGACAGTTTTCTCACTTTATCGGCTGCTTCAATGGTTTTCTGCTCCTTCTTTTCAGCGCTGCGTTTGGAGTCGTAGTACCTAAAACACACACACACACACACACACACACACACACACACAGTAATAAAGTCTATCAACTTTCCCCACATCATGCATTACTGTGCGTCTTACACACCAACCTACTTCTTGGCATTAGCATAAGCAGACAGGCTGAGATCCACATCCACCAACATGGGTTTGTTCCTCTGCAGCTTCTTGTTCTGTCCTTTGTTTTTGTTTTTCTTCCCTTTTTCTTCCACAATCTCTTTTTTCTCTTCCTCTTCCTGATCCTCTTCAGAAATATACGGATTCCTGGATGTCACACAACGCAGTGCCGAGTAGATCAACCTGACTTCTCATAACAATTATGACAATGACGTTAATTGCTTTGAGGATGATCTCACTTTAAAAGCATGGTGATGTGGTTGGTCTGCAGCTTCAGCTCTTTGATGGCGCAGGCCACGGGGTCTCCAGCAGCTTGTGCTTCTTTCACAATGACGCCAATCTCAGTCCAATCCACCTGATTGGCCAGTGCGCTGCGCACCACCTGCAGCGCCCTCTCCACCACAGGCAGGTTCATCTCCACTAGTTCACCCTTTACTCTGTCCACCTCCTGCAACACACACACACACACACACACACACAAAAAAGATTTCTGCAAAGTTAAGATAAACCGACTGGCCAGTGCACATCTCCTTGTGCATACGTATGAGAAAGCATGAATTATTATGTGAAGCCGTTGTTGCTAACCTGTGCTTGGTGCAGGGCCTCCAGCCTCTGCTCGTGGTCCTTCTTAACATTTTCCAGCTTTTTCAGAGCCTGTTTCTCCTGCTGCAAGGCCTTCATGTCAATCTTCTGACTCTCCACCTTAGAAAAGAACTCATCCACCGCCTGCGTCAGAGGATCACGGAGAATCGGCAATTATTCTTCTTGCAAAATGAACTTAATTCATTATTCTTTCCCACGTAAGCAGCTGTGCTAATGTTCACCTTGTCAAAGGTATCAAACTCCAAATAGGGGCTCTTTGCATGCTGGGCAAAGAGGAATGGATGGAATTCGTCATATCTGCAAGTAGACACCAGACATGAACTAAGCAGTCCTTCATTTAACACCCTGATGAAAAGGTAAGAACTGAGCCCTACGTGAGCAGCTCTTCACCGGCTCTGCCAGGAGTTAAACTTGGTTTCTTCTCACTCTTTTGAATGATGTAGCCCTTGACAAACAAAGCAGAGTCAGTGAATATAATGAATCTGCTACACAACCTCAAACTCTTTTTCCTCAAAATAAAAACTACTTACTTTGCCACTGAAGTTCTCGGTCTTTTCCATGTATGTTTCTGCAATCTGCAGAGCTTCCAGGATTTTCGGAGCAACTGGGGGGAAAAAAAACAAGCAGCCGGACAGAATGCGGTTGGAGATTTATAGGGAACAGAAAAAGAAATGAAAAAGTCTCCTCCAACCATCCTACTATACCTTGGGCAGCATTAACTTGACTGTCAGCTTTGACAGACCCCGACAATCCTGCTTCCATCAAACTGTGCTCTATCAGAGTGGCTCCGTACTCTGCACATGTGTTTGGGAAGGAAATAAAAGATTCATAGTCTTTCTATATGTTAAAAGAAGAGATTAAACTCATATGTATCTTTTGCCTGGATACTTACGAAGGTGAGGGTTCAGGACCTTTTTCACTTGCTCCCCATTTGGTGCTTTGGTGAGGATTTCAGTGAGCCTACATAGAAACTCAGATCAATCAACTGAATTCAGATGGATGTTCAGGTTACAAACCACAAACCGACCAAGCACACGTACAGAGGTCCTTACCGCTCCAAACTGATGAGAGGTTCGGGGGGTCTGGCACTCTCCACAGGGTAGCGCTCTCTCACAGCGATCTTAACATCTTCGGCCTCTGCTGTCCGAAACCTCAGAAGGTTCAGGATTGTGTACTCGTGGTCTGCAAGGATGATGTTACCCTGGAAACAGGCATAAACAGACATGAAGGTGTGCACGAGCCATACGGGTTTGAATGTGAACATGCAATGTAAACGCATCTGATTTGTTTCCTGACCCTGTCGTATAATTCAATGATCAAGTGGTAGGCAGCTTCATCTGAGCCGAACTGGATGTCGACAATCCTGTCGATGCCGAGCTGTCGGATCTGCGTCAGTCGGCGCGTCTTCAGGTGTTTTCGACACTGTGGAGAAAAGAAAAAAAACAGCTTTGGCATCAGTTTCGTCAGTGACCACAAGTCTTTGCAATGACATTGACATCTACTGTTTAGGGTCTGGCTGAAAATCAGTGTACACGTGTAATTAAGGGTGCTAATTTCAATATTTATCTATAGTGAAGCTAACAGCAAAATAAACTGATTACAAAACGTCGATACAATGATGCAGATTTTTTTTAAAAGAGATGTTCTCACTTTCATTGCAAAGCCTGACGGCATCATGTTCTTGGGCCACTCGAAGTCTGTGGAATGAATACGAGTTCCAGACTCAATGAGGACAACAGCTTTGCTGTCCGGCCTGCCAATGCAACACTCTGTTATTTGCTGATTCAAAGTGCTGGAAGCAATTAAATACATTAACTGTGCACATGTACTCGAGTACTCTTATTTCTTGCTATAGTATATCTACTTTTAGAGGGAAACTATCAGGTATTATTTCTGACTTAAAGAGGTTAGTGTGCAAAAGTCTTGTGCTATCCCTCATTTCTTTATATTTTGCATCCAAGCACACAGACTTTCTTCTCATTTTTAAAAGGGTCTTGAATAATAGTCCTCCACGTTTTCTGAAGGTCACAGCTTTTCTTTTTAACACACCTTCAGTCTTGTCCCTGCGCTTGCCCATTTTCAGAGAAATCTTTCTTTCTTTCTTTGATTTAAATCTGACTTGAATCATGAATCATTTACACAGAAGCAACATTTCCATGTATGTTTGCACATGCTTCAATAAATTGTTGCACCTGGTAAAATATAAAGAAATGAGGGATGGCTCAAATAAAAAAAGATTCTGACACACTTTAAACAAATACAAGCCAGATTAGATTGGGATTCTCATGTTTACAAAAATGTATTAAGATTAGCTGAAATTAATGCAAAAATGCAGAACTAACAGTGCATAAGTGTCCTGTTTTGTGTTATTCCTGCTTTACTCAATAGCTTCATTCATTATGAAACAGAGAAAAAAGTTTAAGAAGCCAGGTTGTCTTACTTTTGCAAACGGATGAGATAGGTCTTGCTATCGATGTCATACACGTTATATACCCTCATGCCAATGTAGCTGCGAAGGGAGGTGAAACCGCATGAATGACCAAACGTATAAATAAGCAGTGCACAGTCAGTCAGGCGAGAATAAGTTAATGTTAGCTTAGCTTAACAACAACCACTTACTTGGCATTGATCTCGGCTATAACGGCCCTGATATCCACAGTGGTAAACCGTGTTTTCATGATGACTTAAATTCAGTTGCAACAAAAAAATGAAAACATAAAACACAGTGGGAGGAAATATTCACATATTTCTACTGCAAAACCAGCAAAGAAACATGCAGGTAATTCCTGAACATGCGCACATATAATATTTTTACGGTAGCCGGTAAGGCACAAAAATGATCAGGTCCACGCCTTTTGCACACAGTGGTCGTGAGTGAATACTTGTCTGGTAGCGTTATGCTTATTATATGAATGTACCTGCTTCGCTCCATCGGGACCTGATTCTCTATGCTGTTAAGCTAATGGTCGTCATTTTAGAATTAAATGTGCACCAATGATGCACTACTCAAACTGGCTGATTGACGTAAAAAACAGGGCAAGCCTTCGAAATGAGTGCAAAACACCACCTAACATCGACTGGATTAACAGGGGAAATGTTGCGGACATGCGGAACAACAACCCGCAGCTTAACGAAAAAACATCCGAGCTAATGGCTGCCGCTCATCTCCTGAAAAAAGGTAAGAAACTGAGTTATGTAGCTAAATATTTGGGCCTGCTGCGTTTAATTCAGCTCGTCTGTCATTTTTTCCTACGTGGCAGGGCGTATTGTGTTGTTTATTTTAATTCAAACCATGTTGGGACTGGTGTGACAGACAGCTGGAGTTTGCAGTTTCCTCCTCGGGTCAAAGTGGAGGGCGAAGGCGTGCTCCGTTACCAGGGCGACGGTCAGCTAACAGGACTCACGCTAACGACGCTAGGCTAGCCCCCCTCGATGCGGCTTCGGTGTCCTTTTGACACTACGGTGCGCTGAAGAAAAACAATTTGTAAAAAAACAACCCTGTTTTCAAACGTGTCATCGAGATGAACCATCCGTATATGCATGTTATGGATCGCCGACCTACGAGTGGCGCCTAAGACTAAAGGAATGCTCCGTAAGTAAGAAGTTAGGAGCGGAGCGGAGTGGTGGCAGGTCTGACTGGGTTACGATGTGATTTCTTTACAAATGTCTTGCAAAGGTGTTTTAACTGCAAGTGAGTAAGTAAATATTATTGATACATTTTTTTTAATTATTATTTATTTTGTTATAGTTTAACGGTGTTCTGCCGATATTTTGGCCCGACTTTACTTGCCGTTTGTATTGCCACAGTACAAACTGTCACGCAGAAGCAAAGCTGGTGAAGATTACACGAATTCTTTGTGCTCTTTTGGCTTCTTTCTTTTGTGCAAGAGAGATGCAGAAGTGTGACGATGCAGAAGAAGAAGAGTGCAGGCAGGGTGGAGTAGGTGGAGACCAGAGTTAGGGGTGATTTTTAGTGAGACTTGCTATGATGGATGGTTTGGAGACGGTGGCGCTGACAGAAATGGGTATATTATAAATTATGATAATAATAAAGATTCATATGAGAAAAAATGTATTATTGCTTTTTAAAACATGTTTATAGGTCTTTTTTTTCATTGTTGCAGGCTATAAAATGATCAAGAAAATTGGGGAAGGCACATTTTCAGAAGTCCTGAAAGCTCAGAGCTTGAAAGATGGGAGGTTTTATGCATGTAAAAACATGAAGCAGACAATTAACAGGTATGTATTCTGGACATAACTGCATGTTAATGGCACTGAGTGGTGATCTTTATGTCATAAGGCTATTGCAGAGGGCCAGGTTCAAATCTGCCCTGAGGCCATTTACAGCATTATTCCCCCTACTTCCTTTTCTGTCTTGTCACCACTGTCTTTTCAAAATAAAGGCTAAAAATCCCCACAAATATTATAAAAAATACACTGTCATTTCTTAGGTTTTATGTATTAGGACATAATAAAACTATTTGGTCCTTGCCAGGTTTTAAAGTTAGATAAATGGATGAACAGTAACATGTGACATGTTACACCGTGTTTTTTATTTAACAAAAATGAAGCCACAACACAGAAGCAGTGTGTGAAAAACGAATTCAACTCATTCAATAGCCTAAAGAACCACTTTGAGCCAATTGTTTTGATTCATCAGTCTCTTAATTTGTGTTGGAATTTTTGACCCGTTCTTTTTTACTACATTGTGTTTATACACAGCAGTCTAGATTAGATTAGATGAAACTTTATTAATCCCTTTAGGAGGTTCCGTTGGGGAAATTAAAGTCCTGAGCGTTGCAATCAGGTGGATGTCTGGACTGTGAGCGCGCTATTGCAACATCTTTATTATTTCCTCTTTCAGCCATTCTGTTGTAGATTTGCTGCCAGGTTTGGGATCATTGTCATGTTGCATGACCCAGTTTTGGCCAAGCTTTAGCTGTCTGACAGATGGACTCACATCTGCCTCTAGAATACTTCATGGAGTTCATGGTCGACTCGGTGATTGCAAAGTGCCCAGCTCCTGTGGCTGCAAAGCAAGTCAAATCACCACCCCCAACCACCACCACTGTGTTTGACAGTTGGTATCAGGCGTTAGTGCCGATATGCTGTTGTTTGATTTGCACCAAATGTGGTGCTGTGAATTATGACCAAACATCTCCCTTCTGGTCTCAAAGGACATTAGAGGTTTTACAATGTGTCTTTAGTTGCAACTTTTCAAAGCTAAGCTGTGTTGCCATGTGCTTTTTACAGCATGCTCGTGGCAACACTTCCAAACAAACATTGTGTTTCTAATTGTGCTGTCATGATCGTTAGCATTTAGCGTGCTAATTGAGGTCTGTAGAGTCTGAGATGAAGCTCTTGGCTGCAGTCCGATCTCTGACTTCCACTCCTGGGAAGATTGACAGCTGTTTTCCTCTTGTGAAAAGTCTCACTGTAGAATGGTGGACTTGTTTGGAAATCACCTTGTAACCATTGCTCATCGTCGCTGATGACGTCTGAAATTTTATTTACCTAATTTTAAGACCTGGTAAGGACCAGATCTTTTTTTTTTTAAATTATGTCCTGATACATACTTTTTTTTTAACCATGACTTTACGCACAATAGCAATGCTTTGGTCATATATATCTAAGATACAGAATTGCATTTTCTCCAGTTCCCTAAAAGGAAAAATACAATATGACTATTTTGTAAGCAAACTTTATTTATAACTGCTGTATTAAATGTGCTACCGCTTTCCTCTGTGAAGTCTGGAGCAGGCCAACAATCTGCGAGAAGTCCAGGCGATGAAGAGACTGAGCCCACATGCAAATATCGTCCAGCTACATGAACTGATTTTGTAAGTGTTGCCTATCATTTAGTTTTTAGCATCGTAAGCTTGTGTATGATATGGTAGGTCCTATTCATTTAATATGTTTCAGTGACAAGGAAACTGGAAGGGTATCTTTGATATGTGAGCTGATGGAGATGAATATTTATGAGTTCATACAAGGTAAGCTTACATCTGACAGAGTAAATGATTTTTAACTTGTAGGTTTGTTTTGTGCCAGTTATGGATCATAATAGTTCTTATGCTGTGCAGGAAGAAAAACACCTCTGCCTGATCATACAGTAAAGCACTACATGTACCAACTTTGCAAGTCCCTTGAACACATGCACAGGTAAACAGGAAACACTCAAATTCCCGTGAAACGATCAAATAAAAGTTGCCGCACTGAGACGGTTTTCTCCTTTGCAGCTGTGGCATCTTCCACAGAGACGTGAAGCCAGAAAACATCCTCATAAAGGTGCGACGCGTCATCGCAATAATCTGACGTACAAGAAAGTCAGAGTGCGCTTGTGTTTTTAACATGCATTTTGTGCAACTGGCAGCAAAACGTTTTGAAGCTCGGTGACTTCGGCTCATGTCGGAGCGTGTACTCGAAGCCCCCCCACACGGAGTACATCTCCACGCGCTGGTACCGAGCCCCGGAGTGCCTCCTCACTGACGGCTATTACAGCCTGAAGATGGACATCTGGAGCGCCGGCTGTGTCTTCTTTGAAATCATGAGGTATCTGTAATACTTTAAGTTCAGCTAGAGGGCACCACATTTCAGCGTCAGTGTTTGCATTCTCAGCTTTTTGCACATTTTGACCTCCCGTCAAAACAAATATGAAACGGAACCTATGTTCGATATTAATACCTGTGTGTTTCAGCTTGAATCCTCTCTTCCCTGGAACCAATGAGTTGGACCAGGTTGCCAAGATTCATGATGTTTTGGGAACACCAGACCAAAGTGTCCTCCAAAAGTTCAAGCAGTAGGTGGTCGTTGTGTTTAATTCTGTTTCTCTCCAACCCTAACTTCAACATGTTTAATGGTGGGTCAGAATTTAGCCTCATTTTTCCAGCCTTTTTGAGCCATAATAACTTGAGTACAGGAGCAAGACACACGACATTATCAGAGCTAAAATAAATACATTTAAGCTCTGTTAATTAGAAGTCATGTTCATTAGGCATAATCTCTGGCTCTCTTCCACAGTGCCTTTTGTCCTGCCTCCCTCCCCTCACCCACTCACGGCAGATGGCTGCCTGAGCCCGATTCCACAGGGGGTTTCTTCCTGTTTTAAGGGAGTTTTTCCTCGCCACCGTCACCAAATGCTTGCTCACAGGGGCTTATTTTGATTGTAGGGTCTTTACCTTACAATGTAAGGCACCGTGAGGGGACTGTTGTTGTTTCTAAATAAATACACAATTTTGCACCCACTCCAAATGTCACAAAAATTGTGCATGGCTAAATGAAATATGCTAAAGTTATTACTTAGGTTAGGTGCGAGCTTTCCTCAGATTTGACTGATTGTGTACAGAATGAACTGGATATGAGGCTTGTGTAGTCAGAAATGCTTGTCTCGGCGTTGTCATTTCTTTGCAGGTCTAGAGCGATGCATTTCAACTTCCCCCCAAAGAAAGGCACTGGTATCTCACGGTTAATCCCCAAGTGCCCAGCTCCAGCTCTGTCTCTCCTCTATCAGATGCTTGCCTATGACCCAGATGAACGAATCACTGCAGAAACAGCCCTGAGGCACACGTACTTTAGAGAAATAAGGTAAAGCACTCCATTGCATTTATACTTCTTAACTGATATTGACTAGGAGATTAATTATCGCCTTCATTTGTATCCGAGTTGGATGGTCATATTTGTCAGGACTGTTAAGGACTTAAAATAAACAGATTTGTTTGCTCTTGCTTCTTTCTCCAAGGATGGCAGAAAAGAAGACTGAGACTCTTCACAGAGGTTCTGGGACTGTGGATGTAATAGGGAGCAGTGTGATGCAAAACTCCTTTGAGCACATCTGTCGACCGGCCCGGGTTGGGAAACAGCTGAGGGGAAGACACACAAGACAAACACCTTTAATGAGTGTAAGTCCAAGCTCTGCTGGCCAGTGACAGTCAGCTACAATACAGTTCCCGAATACATCTGATACTTCCTGTCTCTCCAGCACAACATGAAGCATGTAGCAGACACCCTCATCCGACGCAACATCCCTCATTACCCAGCAGAGCTGCCCAAGCTCAACGTGGTCGTACCAGGACCACAGATCTCCTTCCCGGTCTCCACCATGCCTGCATTTACGGTCACTCACAGAGGCACACTGCCAACACTCACATCCAAAAAGTGCCAGTCACAGTTGGCCAAGGTAAACACAGCAGTGCTCCACAGAGATTAGCGTTTTCACCTTTTTGAATCCTTCATTTAATCCTCCTGGGAGTTGCGTGGATCAAGAGCACTAAACAAAAAATCGGAGTAATAAATTAACACAACTATGCAAGTGCTCTGATGGTGCTTTTTTGATATGGGCTTTTATTTCGTTGCATTTCCTCTCTTCACAGCCCCGGGATGACTCACACCGTGCAGCTTTCAAGACGTACTACATGCCACCTCTGGATAGGAAGCCTGGAGGCTGCTGAGAGCCAAAAACAAGAAGTGTTACATTAAAAATTCCTCTTAATGCCGGCTAGACGTGTGCTGAAATGGAAAACTGTTTTACCACGTGGTGAAATTCATAAACCGTATATTCTTTCACCTATCAGATTATGTAGGTTTCGTTTTGCTTTACTTTGTCAGGTTTTGTTTACAACTCTTTAAAGTAGACGTCAGTCTGAGGCTGACAGTTGAACACATTGTACCGCGGAGGAGCCACATGTTCGAAAGCAATACAACACCTGTAAAAACACCTGGACTCCTCTGAGTTTTATTATCGTACAACTTTGAATCAAATGATTGAGCTGATTAACACAGCGAGAGCAGCACCAGCGGGGCAAAATACATCCATCATACTTTAGATTGAGCTCCTCTTAATTTTGTAGTGCAAATATTGCCAGAGGGAGACAGAAACTGAGGACAAGCTGTGAAGCTTCACATGCTACGCAGCAGATTTAACGAATCCACTTAGATTCAAAGTTGTAAAGTAATAAAGCTGAAAACAGTCCAAGAGTGTGGCTGAACTGTTGTTCACAGCATCTGTACAGATGTGATGGAACAACGTGAATGAGAGGCCAGTCTTCCTCTTAAACTGTCCTCGTCTCCGTGTTGCATCTGGAGACATATTTTGCACAGTTATGCTTAAACACCGACTGCAGATTGGGTCTAAAATGATTTCTGAATGTTTTGGCAAAATGTAGCTTGGCCGGTACCTCTGTACCCCCTTTTTTTCTCTCAGAGCTGCGAGCTCTTTGAACCGGACTGTGACTCAGTCTGCATTTCATTGTTCGTCATTGTGACACATTATTAAAGGGAAACAAATGCATCAAGCACCATTTGTATGTCGTCATTAAACTGGCACATCGACAAACCCGACATGTTGACAGAACCGATGAGAAAATGGGTTTCTATCTAATACGGGGGTTTTTATGGCATTATGTACCTGTGCATGTGCAGAAAAACAAGAAACAAGCATTTTTTAAAGCTACTGGTATGAAGGTGAGTGGCATTGACATTCAATCATTACCTGATCCCACTCTGACATTTCCACACGACCACACTAGACACACAGCTTTTCTTATACAAAATAAATGACATGTGAGTGCATTAATAAATGAAAACAGAAAACTGTGTATTCAAGATTATTTTAATATTATTAATATGTATACTTTAGGCTTTAGAAATATAACTATCAATGACAAAACTTCCACTGGAATATGGTAGTTTGCTTAGGCCCCCATCAAATCAATTAATTACAATATACACATTATGATACAGAGCAGATTTGAATCTGAAATAATATTAAAATAAATGCTCAATAGATAAAGGTTTTAATAGTTTTTTTAAATCATTTTCTTCACCTACTGTTAGCCATCTGTGAGTTCTGAGCACACCCAAAATGTAAAGCCATATTCTTCTAATAAACTAATTTAAGTGCAAACCTTTTTTTCTTTAAAAGACTATGATTGCAGCATCCAGCTTTATAGATTCAGATTTCAAGACTGAGGATGGTAAAGCCAACCTTTTGTTCCATCAGAGTAGTTATATAAAAAAAACAAAGTAGCTAACAAAATCAGTGCAAAGTCATCAACGGGGAGATTCTAGTCAAGAAAGACAGAAGTGGTGGGTGAATGTGGATGGATGCAAAAATTTCAGATGCTTACGCACTTGGTCATAAAAGGACAGTCCTTCGGAAATTCATATTTTAGTCAGTAACCCTGAGTTGGGTTACATGGCAAAGTTAAACAAAAGAAAGGAGCTTATGAAGATCAAATGAAGTGTCCCTTTAGTCTCAAGCCACAGTTGTCTGGTTTGCATCTAACAAAGCCAAGCATTAACTCCAGAAAGCCTAATGAGATCTGACACACGCACACACATACACACAAAAAAAGACCAAATAAAAAAATCTAAAATGTATTAAAAGTTGAGAGAACAAAAGCACAATAGTCCACAATTGCACCACACCTTTTCCTGTTCCATCCCTCCTCTAAGTCGAGTGAGTGAGAAACAAAAAACAACAGAAAAGCCATTAACAAAACTGGGAGAGGGAGGGGTAAAAAAAAGAAAAGGAAAACTTGCAATGCTTGCAGGGTGAAGAGCAGCATCAGACTCTGGGTTGCAGGGTTCTTTAGCAGCAGAAATATTGTGGCTATACTACTGTTCCACTGGGAGAGCTGGCTTGGTTTTGGGATGACAATAAACCCTGAAAAAAGGAAAACAAGGAGATTTGCATTGGGAAAGTCCACATACTGAAGCAAAAAAAATGTAAAAAATAAATAAACAAGTCGCTCAATAGAAAATCTTCCTCTTCTTTCCACATCCGTCACTGCAAGAAATGACGAGCCTGTCACAGCGGTCAAAGTACAAAGTTGGTGTACAGTATTAGACTATTAGCATCCGTGATCAAGGCACTTCTTTTATAACGAGCCTTATGAACCTCTTGATGGGACCTTCAAGAGCATTTGGCATTTTATTACATTTCTAATGCACCTGATCCTTCTATTCATCGGCCATGTCTCTGTAGTTATGGGCTTTGTATTAAAAATAACTTTTCTACAGCCTCCAGCTCAGTATTCAAGGTTTGTTTTTTAAACCATATGAATGTCTCTCTGCACAAAACAAAGTAGACTTGGTTATGTTGCATATCCAGATAATCGGAACCATTCTGGGTATGTAAGCATGCACACACATATTTAGGTGCAAGCGTGTGAAAAAGTGCAGACTGTCTTTGGGCAAATACAGATCCATTAGCATAAAGGCTGAAATGTGAGCAGGGCTGGAAGGTCTGCAATCAGCCGTCCTAAACTGATGCAGATTTAGTCACGACTAAGGCCTGAATTATGCTAACTGCATGTGGCCTACACACAACCAGAAACACTCCCCGTACCCTTACACCATAACCCATGACGTAACCTGATGTGCGCATCTCGAGAACTGTAACTGCACGCCGGTCCGACGTGGCCCGTGTAGGTCCTGCAAAGATCCAGTGCTGAAGCATAATTCAGGCCTAACGTTCACTCCCTCAGCCTGTTCACAACCTGCATCTCCAACCTGAAAACAACATCTAATCTTGATAACGGATTACTCTGAGGCACTGACATCACAGCTGCAACACACTTACACACACCAGATAAAAGTGTTTGCTCAAAATGTTGATCTGACATAAGTGTCAGCTGAGCAACAAAATCAACATAAATGGTTGCAGAGTTATGTGATAATATCTTCATCACAGTCAGCGGCTTGAAGAAAGTACAGCTTGAATGGAGCTTTTACAGAACTAACAATTTAACTTCTATCATTAATGACACTTTAATGGGGGAAAGCAACAGTCAGCACCGGCCATAACAGAAGCTGCTTGTATCACCTGCATGATTTGATCGTTGCTTTGCTAATGGGGGGAAAAAAAAGATAGCAGACATAAAAAGTGTGATAAGTGATTTGCGACTGTCTGAGCTTAATGAAATTTGAGCGTCTTGCTGACCAGGAAACGGAGCCGACTACAAGAAGCCAACCCCTAACGCTCCAAATGTGACAACATATGCAGATGACTCGTTGGCTATGCAGTGTGGAATGATTATGGTGAACCAATGAACACACCTCATGTGAATTAATGTTTCCTTCATCTCACAGATCCATACAGAAAATTCTATCAGAATGGATTATATAACCACAAACTATATAGTCATAGCATAGTTTTGTTTTACTGAAACTTGGGCACTGGGAAGCAGGTGTACATTAAACAAAGTCTTATATCTTATGTTTCTTCCTTCGATTTGACTATAAAAGCTAGAAATAGTAATCTAAATGTCCACAGTTTCATGTATGATTTCAAAATAATAATTCTCTGCTTTATTGATTCACTACTGCCATCACTTCACACTGCCTCCCATTTCCTACATTAAAATGAACTTACCACTTTGCCTGGCCTCGCCCATGTGCAAATAAATCCCTCCTGACAAGCAGTCACTAAACAGTCCTCTAAAAATATGAGTACAGTCAGTCTCTCGTGTGCTATTTTTTTACAGATGAGGGGCTCGAGGAGGGGCACGTCCTCCATGCGCGGGCACAACAGAGTGCCGAGAGTCTTGGCGGGGTCCGTTTTGGTTTTTGTCAGCAGGTTGAGCTTGTCGCTGCTCTTGCTGCTGATGTGGCCCATGCTGTGGTTGCGTTTGTGGTCCTTCTCGTGGTGGCGCTCCTTCCGATCATGGAGTGACAGTGTGGCAAACTTGCTCACACCTGTAGCGATGGCGCTGTCCATAATACCACTACCAATCCCACTGCCGCTGCTGGCCTTGTTGGTGTTGTTTGCCGTTGTGGTGCCGGCAGAATGGGGAAGGCTGTTGGAACGTGGTAAAGTAGTAGACAGGGAGTTAATGCCAGGAGTATTGGCACCACTGTTGTTTCCGTTTGTAGTGTTACTAGAGGTGTTAGTGATTATTGTAGCACCCGCAGGAGGGCTGGTAGCATTCATCACGTTAGTATGTGTCCGTGTCCGTGAGAGCGGGAGATGCGGGAAAAGGATGTCCTCGGTGAGGTCCCATAGGCACAGCTGAGTGTCCTGACCCACTGAGCCAAACCGGTACGTGACACTAACAGGCCGGCTGTCCGTGGAGTTGCGCTTGGAAAGTCGAGACTGTGTACTGTTTGCCCGGTCTCGTCCAAAATGGATCATCTGATCCTGAAAGTCCTCATCGCTGCCACTGAACTCCATCGGGTCGCTTTCCTCCACGCTAGTGGTGTAATGGTCAAAAGCCACCACACTCACCCATGACTTGTGGCCGTGACCTCGGGCAATGACTCTGCAGTCCAAGAATGACCACACAGTCACTAGATCGTCCTCTCCTCCTGCAACTATGTATTTTCCATCGGGGCTCCAGCACACGCACAACAAACCTCCAAAATAGCTCTTCATGGTGCCATGAAGCTCAACAGCATCGAAGTTGAACACCCGTAAGAAGCCGTCTTGGCTTACACAGGCGAGGAACTTCCCATCTGGAGAGAAGGCAAACTCATTCAGAGCTCCCTCTCCTACAGTCCATTTAAGCAGAGGGTTCCTCGTGGATTTACTCTTGCAGGTGTGTACAGAGTAATTCTCTCCCTGTTTGAGTAGCTGGTAGTGAGGTGCTGTGGTGCCGCAGGTATGCTCCACATTGTACAGGTACATATTCCCACTGGCATGAGAAACTAGAAACAGACTCTCAGAGCCTGGCACCCATTTCACACATGTTACTCTGGATTTGTCTATTAATCTCTGTCAGGAGAAAAGGTAGGTGGAAGTTTGAGGGGCAGGAGAGAGCAGAAGAAAAGGGGGAGATGGAAAAAAAATAACTTTAGTACAGTAACACACAAGTTGGTATTCTAAAAAAAAGCTTAAAGTTGTATGATTTAATACGACAAGTCTCTGTCCATTTGGTAATAATCTTGTTAAGTAAGCAAATGTATTGGACATTTTAATATTTGCTGTCATTAAGACTCTAGAAATGCATTAAAATGTCCAGGAATATAACAATAAATCTTGTGAGTTGTAAAGTAACTGTGGAATATTAGTTCATTCATTTCTGTGGGATTGGATGAGATGCAAAAAACACATTTTCATGTCCTGGGCCCTAAAAAAATGTAGTGACAGTAAGACGTACCATAAACAATACTACAATAATAATATAGAGAAATTGACTTTACTCTGTGCCCTTCAGACTTACCTCCTCATTGAAGAGCTTGCTTGTCTCCTTCTTGATAGGGTCAATGAGCTGCACCTGCCCTGCTGAGAAACCCACCAGCAAGGACACACTCTCCGCTGTGGCTGTGAGGTGGTTGAAGTCATGACACGTGGGCTGCGTTCCCTTGTAAATGCGCTTGTCTATGGGCTTGCTCAGGTCTGCAGCCTAGAGAGGGACAGAGAGATAGGATAATTGCATATGCATATGGACTGCAGTAACTTAAATATCTAAAACAACTTTATCTACTTTGCTGCATGACAAAGTCAATACCCAGTCAAACTGTCAGTAATAAACCATCGCACCTGAGTGCGCTGTGTTTTCATCTCGAACATAAAGGAGACACTCATCTCTGCCTTTTAAAATAAACTTTTTAAGACAGCGGTTTTTAAATCAAGCATCTTGAACCAAACATAGCAGAAGTGGATAGAAGCAAAATAATAGTAAACATTGAAAAACACATTTAATAGATGATGTTCACTTAAACATAAAGACTCCAGTGTGCGTCTTTTCTCTGTGGAGAAACCGACAGCCACAGCAAAATAATAGTTTCAGGTGTTTTGGGGAAGCAGCATTACACAGCTGTGAACAAGCCGCAGGACATACATTGCAGATAGCAAGTCCAACACAACAGTTAAAATTGTTAATGATTAACAGTCTGCACAACTGGTAGATTGGAAAATTCTTTTCAGTGTCAGATGATGACTCAGTGCCTCCATTACTGTGAGATGTGCCACTGAGCGTTTTGTTTTGCCTCAAAGAGTATAAATGTCGATGGAGGGCTTGATCAGGAGTCTAACAAAGGGTACGAAAGCAATAAAAAAAGAAAACGGTTGCATTAGGCACCGTCTTGATGGCTAACATATTCAGATTTCTTTAGAAAACAAGCATATGTCAATAGTGTTGGAGGTAAGAACTCACACGATACTAACTGCTGACTTAACATTTTCCACTGTCGCAGAAAGCAGGTATGCTACAATATATCAGACAAATAAATCCCTCACCACTTCCTGCTTATGACCCAAAAGTCATTTCCAGCTGGACAGTAACCTGGCACTTAACATTTCCTGACCAACTTGAATTGCACACATTAAAAACACTGAGATCACTGCACACTTTTGTTCTTTTACTACAGCTCAGCTCTCAATTGCTCAAAACAGCTCCCCTTTATGGCAGTCTTTCAGCAGGATACGGTTTTGCTAATCTAAAAATAACAAATATGTCTGTGCATAAATAGTGAAAAGGCTTCCAGATACTGCATCATTGTCATCTCACTCAATCTGTGATGTCAATCAAGACAGCTGTCGCCTAGTGACTATTTTAAGCAGTTGACACAATATATTTTCCTCATTATTTTATCAAGAGCAGCATGTGGAGACGTTGCATTTTGATGGTGAATGACAGCTGAACACTGTACACTTAGTGATTATCGTGTGATTTCCACTTCATGTCGAAGTCACAATTACATGTGTTTGACTTTTTGAACAGCCGAGTGACTTGTTGGCGACTGAAAATCTAAGCAGATCAGCAGAATAAATTATGTGCACTCCTAGAACAAAGACCCCTTTGACTTGTTATTACAGACCAAAAATATGTCAAGTCAGCTTAGTTTGATTAGGTCAGCCCTTCAAGAGGAATCCTTAACCCGGAGGCAGAGTGCCATTACCGGAACAGTTAGCCAAATTAATTCGTATCACCGTTACTGTCGACAACTGTCAGCTCGACAGGTGTTTAGAGAGGCAACGTCAATCTGTCACTGCTGACACTGACAGTTTCATCACAAACCAAGCCCGTTATAAAAGCAATTTAAACCCTGGCAACTTAAATCATTAGAGAAGGTAAACTCAACCCTCGTGATATTTACCTAATCGGAAAAACCCGCCACCAAGTGAAACTAAACAGAGTGACGAAGAGGAGACGAGAGTTTTAGCCCCTGGCTTCGGAGTACCCACTAGCTTGCTAACGTTAGCCAGTTGCGTTGGCTTGCTAACTAAGAGGCTAGGTTGGAGCTAAGTAGCTAGCTGCCAGCTAATTTCAAAGTCAAGCACCTGTCAGAGTGATTTAATACGCCAAAGACAAGCCCAGACTACAGCAACACCTCACACAGCAATGTGGGATTTTGACTTGCAGTAGCGAATTTCCGCTGACATAAGCCACATTAGCATGCTACCTTTCTAACGCCTTTGTAGATGTAGAAGTAGAGCTCACGGCCCACATTGAAACAGATCCTGTCGCCGTTGCCCGACTGGTCGTTGACGTTCACGAAGGAGACCTTGACGGGGTTGGAGCCTTGCGAATTGAAAGGCACCCTGTTAGGACGGCTGTATTCGGAGTGAGTGAGGAGTTTGTAGACGCCTTCCCGAGTGGTGAACTGAGTTTTAATTTCGTTCATCTCCTTCCCTCCTCCCTCCGCCGCCATCTTTGAAATTAACATTCATCCCTTTCCCCCAGGCCGGATCTTACGCACGGATGCGAGTGGCCATTCCGACTCTCCCGTTCCCCCCAACGGTTCACCGGGGAACTGGTGGAAGGGATGCGACTAGTTTAAACAAGTTGCGGCAGCTTTGTAGGCTACTGAAAACGTCGCAATATCAGCTTTACATGGAATCGTATTTCCGCCACGGAAGAAATTTCGAGTTACGTATCTCGAAATTCCAACTTACTCAGCAACTAATTTACAATCTCGGTTTAGCTTTGCCTGTTTATTTATTTAGTTATTGCTTATTCATCGTGTGTGGGTTTTTTGTTTTTAGTTAAGTAAATTTTAGACCTGATTGTATTAAAAATAAATATTCACATTCTGAAAAGGAAAAGTTTTTAATATTTTGTTGTAATTTATTGCTTTAATTATTGCCCCGCGTCTAACCTTATGATCGAGTCAGTCTTAGAGTACCGTTTACAATACATATTTCAAACACAAAAACACACACGCACACACATATATATATATTTTTTTTCTTTTTTTTTAACATCAACAGTTACTCCAGTTGTCGGGGCAGTGTACGTTTTATTTTGAAAAAGTAATCACCGGACGTATTATTTTGTCACAATCCTCAGCCAACTCTGTGGCTGTTTAAAACTTGTGACACTGCAATTTTGTAGCCTGCTCACCTGGCTATGGCCACACTTGGCTGTCTCCTATCTGATGCACCTGCTGGCTAATTAATCTAGCAGCATTCCTGACCTTTTTATCTCGACATATTTGGAATATTTACATTTTTTTCTTTCAAATATGGCACACAGAAGAAGAAGACAACGTCCACTTCCAGGTATCAGTGTTTGCCATTTAAAAATTGTTTGTCCCTGGGCGTGCTATTTTCCTGTTGTATTCGTTTCATTTATGCTGTAAACATGAATATGATTATGCATATATGGTTATATGCCTACTGTATATGATTATGCATCTATATATGTGTGTGTGCTTTGTCTGATGCATTATTGCTAAATAACCTGCATGTAGTTTTCTGCATTCAGACAGCACTGATAGACATGCACCCAACAGTATGGACCAGCTTACTCTGAATTACATGGTAAGATTACTTGGGCCCATCTTCAGGCGCTCTGCTTTTTTCTCAGATCACTTGCAGACTTGGAGAACTGGTATGACCTTTGATTTCTGTTAGGAAATGTGCAACATGGAATCCAGCACAGGTTCTGACTCCGAAATCAGTCCAAGATGGTCGGACACCAGTACTATGGTACTGCTAGAATTCATAATTTGGGCAATAAACACACACAGACCAAATAAGCACATTTGGAAGTTTAAAGTATAGTTGAAGCACTTTTCAAATAATATTCATGCAATATTTTATGAAAAAAAACACACCTCTTAGAAATTCTGAGACAGTTTCAGTGTGGTCCTTTAATACGGGAAGCACTGGCCATGCACTTGTGTTTTTCAAAATAACTGCAGTCTTGTTGATGCTGAACCCCTGGTCGTTGTGTGTAGGGATGTGTGAGCAGTACACCAGAGAGTGGGGCCTCACGGCAGCCATTGCCACTAACACACAAGCCTGCAGGAAGGCGCAGCTGTTATTCTTTGGTTTGCATTCTCCTAACTCTTATTTATCCATTTATGCTAGAAAAATGCATTGTTTCTCTTTGTGCTCATAAATAAACATCCATGTGCCTATTGTGATTGCAGTGTTTGGACCCGTATGATGGGAGCTCAGAGGATTCTGACGGGTCAAACGTCGATGCCAATGTCTCCAGCAGGCGAACGAAGCAGCAGGGAAAAGGTGGTGGGAAAGCAGGATGTCGACCCCCGGGCCAAAGCAGGCGATTTGGCCTTCATCACTCTGCTTCTGTGGCCCTCAGAGAAGCGGTGACGAACGAGAAGACAAACTGTCTGAGAGAGCAGCCAAATCCTCCGGATGTCCAGATGCAATGTGGAAGTGCCTCCGAGCGGTGCGTCTGTGAGCTCGACGCTCTGCTCTCTCCCGGTCACAGGGAAGCTTGTAACAAAGAGAGGAGAACCGACTCAACAACACGCACCCAAATCATGGATATGGACCTGCAGCTTGATGACTCAGGCTTACACATCACAAGATCCTCCACACTTCACTCACCTAAACCTCAAATCTCAGTGGAAGAGAGTTCATCCCAGATGCTGAGTTGCTCTTCTGAGAGATCATCCTACTTATGTAACTTTGGGTCTCTTTACAAGAGAAAACTCAGTGTCCCTGCAGCAGAAGTGGTGGAGTTGAGACAACAGAAGAAGCAGTGTGTGTCCAACATGGAGGAAGGAAAAGGGAATGATTCTGCGTCTGAAGCACGTTAGAGTTCTCCAGCCGCCGACTGACAGACGGAGCCCACATTAAGACTCTAAGGTGGACTGAAATACTGTAAATAGTTATTTGGAATTGCACTTTCTTTACTCATGAATATTTCAGTTCTGATCACGTTCGGCAGCTGCCGCTTGCCTGAGATTTAGCCACAGGTCACTCATCACAATCTAATTTTTGTTTAAATGAGCTACAAATCCAAATGAATGAATCAAAAAGTGATCAGAGCTTCCAGTGGTTCCCAGCATGTTTTAAGCCATTCCTGTGTTTCTTTTTTTTTTTTTTT